>QFET01006319.1:0-29802 GCA_003316355.1 Tuber calosporum | reverse complement strand
TAGTTTTCCTAGCTACAATCTTTTGTATTTAAAGAGCCTGCAATCCCTTAAGGATTTGCACTCTCAAGCCTCACAGGACTATCACCTTTAATACTAAAAGTTGAAGGTCACTCTATCAGTTCCATACCTTTTACTTTGTCTATTGAAGACCTATCCATCAACGCTTCTCCCCCTATCCTAATAGTATCTTCAGAGTCCCTCTGAGATTCCCGAGATACTTGGGAGTAGGTTACAAAGTTCAAGTAGTTGTAGCCCAGTTGCCAACATCATACGGAATACCAGTTGATCAGTCTGGATGGCCGTCTTTTCTGCATATATGCACTCTAGTGCATATGCATTCGTATTATCAAGAGTTATAGTACTCTGTACATTAGAGTCTAGATCTTTCACCCAGGCTGAACAGCTCTGCTATAGACACTACTTCTTGCCAGCATGTGTTGTAGTCATATAGTAACCTCCCGGTTCTTTATAATATCACATCAACTAATTTGTACCATTTCCCATATGTGTAACATCAGCTTCCCCTTTCCTGGCTTCGTCCTGAAGCAATATAACCTTTTAGTGCTCCTTCCGGTAGGGTTAAAAAACCTTCTGCGATAACATGGCCACAGTAGGAAAAACCTTTCCATAGATACTACTAAGTCCAATCTTAGCATATCTGGATTATCTTTATGAAAATCTTCTAACAATTACTGTGCATGCTGTAAGTGCTCTGGGGGTTCCCAGGTGTTCTCATCTTCTGAACATCCCTTCCATTTAACAAAGTATGGAAGTTCTTGGATGGATCTTGACCGTCCTTTGAATCTTCGTTCATAAGAGATTATTTCACTTTTAATGATTTTTTCCATCTCCCATTCTCAGTCCCCTTCAACATCTTCCGGTGTCATTGGTGGTTGTTCTCGGCCTGGTCGAACTGAAGTTCTGAATAGCTCCAGTAGCGATACATTGAATACCGGATGGGTTTTCAAGAATTCAGATAATTTCAACTTGTAGGCTAGGTCTCCTCATTGCTCCAGGATTTTGAATGGACCATATAATTTTAGTGCTAACCTTTTTGATAGTCGCTTAGTATGGATATTCTTCGCATTTAGCATAACCAAATTACCAATTTTAAAGTCTGGTTGACTGTGAGCCTTGCGGTCATAGTATTTGTTCATTCCTTCCCGAGTCCTTTCAACTGATTCCTTTGCCTTTTCGTGTAACATTTTCATCCGGTAAGCATACATAGTAGATCCGGGATTCTGGGCTTTTGTCTTCTTTATCCATTCTGTTTGAGGGTGGTAACGATAGTTTGCAAAGAATGGTATTATTCATGGGCGCTTGTTACCTAGTTGTTGTATGCATACTCGGCTAATGGTAAAAGGTGGTACCAATCATCCTGATCATAGTTGACAAATATCCGCAGGTATCCTCCCAGAACTTGGTTGACCCTTTCCGTTTGTCCATTAGTGTGAGGGTGGAATGCAGTAGACATTTTTCTTTTTATGCCTAACATCTTGCACAGAGACTCCCAGAATTATGCTGCAAACTTTGCGTCCATGTCAGAGATGATTGCGTTTGGTAGACCATGAAGTTTCCAAACTTCTTTGATAAATGCCTAAGAATCTTTTGCAGTCGCATTTTCCTCCAGACCGATAAAATGTGCCATTTTTGTGAATCGGTCGACAACAACCATAATTTGACTGTAACCTGCAGATTTGGGTAGTTGAGTATTAAAGTCTACCGAGGTAGATGCCCAAGCTGCAAAAGGTACTTGTAATGGTTATAGTAGGCCAAAGCATACGTGCCTTGGTGCTTTGGCCTTTTGGCATTCTGTACATGACCGTACATAGACCTTTATCCAGTTGGCAATTCCTTTCCAGTAACAATCCCTAGTGATAATCTTAAGAGTTTTTTCTTGACTGAAATGTCCTGCAACTTTTGAGTTATAACAACCTTTTGCAATGTCAGATTGCAGGGTTGGGTCCTGGAGAATATATAGGCAGTCTTTGTAGAAAGTCATTCCATCCATCATGGTCTATTGTTTTGGCATTGGCTTGCCATCATTTCCTAATTGTTGTAACTCCCGCTTGATATGCATCCATTCTGGATCCTCCTTTACTTGCTCTTTTACCCTTGCCATGAAGTTTAGATCAAATTTCTTGACATCACACTTAGCAATTATTGCATTGGACATTAACGTTTGTCCTTTAGTGCATATTGGGTGAACGGCAATATTGGTAGTGTCTAGCAAGTCGTGTTTAGCATTAGAATGTAGGAAGCATAATTGCGGCTGAGTTTCTTCCATGTGGATACCCGAGCTCCCAAATTCTTGGCCTGCTCGTTCTGTATCCTCCAACTTCCTGACTTCATGAACATCTCTCTCATCAATTCATTCCACAATCATATGTGCTATGCGGTCTCCGGTCCGTACCTGAAAAGCCTTGTCAGTAGTGTTGACTAGGAGGATCTTAACCTCACCCCTATAGTTTGCATCCACTACTCCGGTTCTAATAGAAATACCATGCTTGACTGCCAATCCACTCCGTGGTGCAATACGTGCACATGTTCCAATTGGTAGTCCGATAGCAAATCCAGTCCCTATGAGCACTTGCCCTTTAGTAGGAACTATGGTATCCTCAGTACTGTATAGGTCGTGTCCTGCCGCTAACTTGTAACCTCGAGGGGGAATTCTTGCTTCATGTTGTAACCTTTTAACCCCAACTGAACTGGTGCTTTGCTCTTTTGGCAATCCTTGTTGGAGTCGTTCCAAATTTTCCATTCCCCATGTGACTGACACGACTAAGTTTCGCTTATTCTGGAGGGTTGCAAAGTGATGAGACCGAAGTATAGCCTGCTTGGCATGCTCAGCTCACTCCTTAGGGTGGTACTCTGGCCCCTTGCTTAATGCGTCAGGTTTACCTCCTTTGGTCCCAGGTCTGTAAATAATTTTAAAGTTAATATCAGTTAACTTTTGGGCCCATCAGATTTGTCTTGCCGGCCAGGCCCTTTTTTTTAAGAAAGTATTGTAGATTTCGATGATCGGTATAGATGGTGAAAGGTTCCTTGGTTCCCGCAGTGTAGTGTCGCCATTCTTCCAATGCAACTATTATTGCCAATAACTCCTTATCATGGATATCATAGTTGCGTTCGGCAGGGTTAAGCTTCCTGCAAAGGAATGCAACAGGAGGCAACTTCTTATCCGCATATTGGGACAGAACACATCCGAGAGCATAATCTCTTGCATCTGTTTCCACTACCATTTCCCTTTCAGGATGAAAGTGACATGGTATGGGGGCTGTAATGAACCGTCGCTTGAGTTCATCAAAAGCAATTTGTTGTGGTTCTCCTCTAGCAAAGTTCTTCGGATTTCCCTTTAATAAATCGGTAATTGTTGAACTTAGTGCTGTGAAATTCTTTATGAACCGTCAGTAAAAATTGGCAAATCCCATAAAGATTTGAATCTCCTTTACCGATATAAGTGGTCGCCAGGCCTTGCTTGATTCAACCTTGTACTCGCTCATAGTGACTCCATCAACAGCCACAATATACTCGCGAAAAAACTCGCGTAATTTGACATGGAATGTGCTGCTTGCGATGGATATGGCTATATTAGACTCTCGTAGTCGTTCAAGCACCTTCTTTACTAATAAGATATGATCCTTTTCTGATTTTGAGTAGATAAGTAAATCATCGATATATAGTACCACCCCTTCATCAAGGAAGTCTTTCAGGATCATAGTCATAATTGCCTGGAACGTTGCAGGTGCATTGACAAGTCCGAAAGGCATAACTTTATATTCATATAGGCTAAATCTGTTGCGAAAAGCTGCTTCCCATTCATCACCTTTTCATATGCGGATTAGATGGTATACATCTTTGAGTTCCAGCTTGCTGAAAATAGTTGCTCCTAGAACACGGTCCGGTAGTTCAGTCATCAGAGGGAGAGGGTACTTATTGTGTATGGTCACATTGTTCAACCCACGGTAGTCTACTACCGAACTGAGACGTCCATCCGGTTTGGGAACAAAAAGTATTGGTGCACTGGCAGGAGACTTCCTGAGGGAGATCTTTCCTCGTTTTAACATATCATCCAAATATGTTCTTAATGCTTATAGCTGTTTCTCCGACAGTGGATAAATTGGCCCCCAGGGTGGTTGAAAGTCTGGTTTGATATCAATAGTGTGATCAAAGGTTTGATCAGAGGGTAATTTTGCGGCAGTTAACAAGCGAAAAAGGTCCTTGTAGCAGTGGTATTGTTAGGGAAGTAAATCGAGAACTAGTTCTTTCTTATAATCTAATCTCGCAATTCTTTCAATAACAACTACCTCTGGGTTTTCCAACACCTCCTCATCCTATTCAATAGAAATGTCTTCGTCTTCTGGTTAAAGATGGAGCTGACATCCCAGAGCCTCAAAACTCCAGTTTCTTGAGTCATGTATTTCCTTATTGGATGTTCCTTATTCCTCCACCCAAAGGGAATCATTATTCCATAATTTCCGGTAGGTGCGATTTTGCACACGATTTTTGACAAATGTTTATTTTTTCCTATGACCAGGTAGAGAGGACAGGTATAATCCTTTCTGGTAGAGAATTGGATTCCTGTAAATCCTATAATAGGTACAGGATCCTGACGATATTCATATATAATATTTATTTCCTTCACCAATTTTTCGTGAATAACAAAAATAATTGATCCGGAGTCCAGTAGGACTTTTATGCGATAATGTTTTCCGTATACATAGATATGTGCATCGCCTTCCGGGCATTGGTAGCGTTTTGGTTCTTCATGAACCAGTTTTTATCGCATATGCGACCGTGTTATATCTGTTCATCCTCGTTTAAAAGACATGATAGTTGTATTTGTTGGGAGTTCGTGACAACGCCAGTATTGTTTCAACCAGAGAGGTCTCCTCAGATGAACTAGATTACAATAATTAATTCATTAAGATTCTGGGCAGCCCACTACAAGCGGTCTTTACCCCCTACCAAGGCGCTCCCATGAAAATTAAAAAAATACTATTTTCATAGGAAACATACGTGCATAATTATGCATAGCTTTTTATGCATCGCTAATATGCATAGCTGTTAGTAATATGCTCAAGGGTTTTTTTGAATAACTTAGCTATAACTTTTTGAGATTAATTTCCTAAAATGGTAGTATTAGAAAATAAAATTGTTTTTGACGAAAAGTATGTCAAATTCAAAAATGGTTAACATTTTACAAATTTGGAATAGCTCATCCCATCATGGAAATAATAGCCTTTGAAACCTCTGCATTTTCGCAATAAACCCATAAAATTTCACAATAAGTGGAGGTTTTTATTTATACTGTTGGTCCCTCCTGGTGTCATGGTCTAGTCGGTTGCACTTGGTATTCGCCTGCAAAAAGCATCTGGACAGAGGTCACGTGTTCAAACCTCACCTGGGCCAACACTTTGGATAATTGTACTGTTAGGAAAAAGCTCAACCTATCACCTGATCCGGTGACTAAAATGGGCGTTATGGGACGCTTCGAAGAGATTTTTCCTTTCCGTAACTGAAAGAACCTTGGCGCTTCAATCAGGCTAACTGGCTGCCATTTCCCCGCATGGCTCCAAAGACAGGAGGCTCTATGAGGAGCTAAAACCACAGGTCCGTCCAGGGTCGGAAGTTAAACCAAGCCAAAAACTAAAATTTATTTTCAAGTCCTTTCAGTTCCTTGGACCATACACTCTAGTTGGGACCCCGGGCAGGGTACCCTAACTAAGGGCCTGTTCAAAGGTGTATGAGCACGATCTTATATCTATCGGAATACATTAACACAATACTAAGCGCGTATTGCGGGCAAGCCTTGATGAGGAGAGGTAGATTTATGAAGGTAGATTGGTAGGTAGTCTGTTCCTGATTCTTCTAAGCGAGAAAAATGGGCGGTAGCCCCTATATATACAAGAGTGCGCCCTCCTATTATCTAAAAGAATATAAAAAGGGACAAAACTAAGTATGATCGTGTTTTACCGTAACGTCAGTAAGAAAAACATAAGTGCGAACGTATTTGACCCTGAAAACCTGTCAAGAAAATACCAAAAGTTTGTATAAAACTAAAGTGGTGTGAGGGGTTTCGTTGTGGATGATAAGACATAAAGGGCGGAACAATAACCGTTAAAATATGTGATAAGCAAGCGAAATAACCCCAATACCAGATAAAGAAATATACATAATAATGCATATCGTAATAATGAAATATAACAGAAATAAACGCACAGTATATCCTAGCTGGAGTAATGTATGCGGTGTAATAGGTATTGCCGAAACACTAACCAAGTAAGAGAATATAAGATATGTTCAAGGAAATATTCATATGAAAAAAAATAAGAAATTTCTACATCTCCCCTCATTTTCTACAGCCCAGAAGTCCCATCAACCATGTATGTTCCGGTTTCGCTAAGATTTTGCTGCAGATATCGGCAATGCTTTCTGACGACTCAACCTTTAGTAAAGTGAACGAACCGCGGTCTAGTTCTTCTCTTATTTTGTGAAAGTGAACATCGATGTGTTTGGTACGTTCATTGAGAAGATGGTTTGTGGCAAGAAAAATAGCTCCAGTATTATCTGTGTGCTAAGCGATCGGTAAACTTAGTCGAATATTGTTGAGGCCTTTTTAGAAACAATTGAATTTGTTGCGTAGCCAGTGACATAGCAACGTATTCCGCTTCGGTAGTAGATGCTGCGACGGATGCCACTTTCTTGGATCGCCATGAGATACATGAACCATTTAAGATAACAATGTATCCAGAGAAGGAGCGTCGGGTATCAAAGCAATTGGCAAAGTCTGTATAAGTATTGACATCGATAGCGGGAGTTGCGTTGGTTGGGTACGGGTAGAAGAATCCTATATTTTCTGTCGTAGCAAGGGAACGAAGTACGTGTTTAGCGGCCTTTAAGTGTGCTTCAAATGGGCAAAAAGAAAATTGAAACAGAAATGAAATCGTATACAAGAGGTCGGGTCTTGTGTCAGTGGTGAGGTACATAAGTGATCCTATTACCGTTTGGTAAATGGAGTGGTCTGGTATCCCTATGTCTCCGGTCCCTTTCGTAAGTTGAATGCCTTTTGGTAAAGGGGTAGAAGGGGAACTTGAGTTTTCCATGCCATATTGTTGGAGGACTAACTTGATGTATTTTTGCTGGGTAAGATGTATGACGTCTGGTGTAAAGGTCATATGCAAGCTAAGTAGGAAGTTAGCTTCACCTATGTCAGTGATCTCGAATGACTTTTTCAGGTCTTTTACCAGAGATGTGGCGTGGGGGGAGTCGGCTGGGTGTATGGCAATGTCGTCAACGTAAACTGATACGTAGATGTTGTGTTTAGCATGGACGAACATGCATGGGTCGAGGGCTGATGTCGTAAATCCTTCGGAGGTAAAGAATTTTGCGAAGAGAGCATACCATTCATTCGCAGATTGCCTAAGTCCATAAAGACATCGGTTAAGTTTCCATACATTTTCTCCGTCACGGTACCCAGTTAACGGTCGTAGGTAATCTTCTTCTTTAAGTTCGCCATAGAGGAAAGCAGATTTGACATCGAACTGTCCCGGTCGCCATTTGTTTTTGGCGCATATCGCGAGGAGGAAGCGGAGAGATTCCTTACTGATAACAGGAGCGAATGTTTATTCGAAGTCGAAGCCAGGAATTTGTGAAATCCATTTGGCAACGGCTCTTGCGCGAAACCTTTCGAAAGTCCCATCTGCATTATGTTTAGTCTTGTAAACCCACTTACCATCGATTATCTTTCTTCCCATCGGTCTCTCAACCACATGGAAGGTTTCATTCCTTTTCAGAGCATTAATCTCGTCATCCATCGCCGTGGTCCATTGTTCCTTAATCATACTCTCAATCGCTTGGTGATACGTGGTGGGATCCTCATCCGGTAGTTCAGTAGCATATCTGCCAAAGTGTACCGGTGGGCGTGAGATTCGTCCTGACCTGGTCCATGTTTCCGGTTGCCAGTCTGGTAGGGCCTCGTATTCTGGAGGTTGTTGTTCCAAGGGAGCAGGTTCCGGAGTAGGTGACCGTGTGTTAGCCGGTCGTAGTTTTCTGGGTGTGGAGGTAATGGAGGAGGATGGATTTCAAGCGCTGTTGTACAGTTGGTAGGTTTTGTACTCGGGTCCAAATCCAAAGTCTTACTGTACGATTGCAGGTCTATTGGAAAGGAGGGAGGATGGACTGTTTAAAATTCGGATTCCGGAGCAGGTGTTGTACTTGGCACTTCCTATTGTTCAATTGTTTTAGTGGTCCAGTGTACCTGTCATGTTTTGGATATCTTATGTTGCGAGGGGATATATATCCGGTATATCCTGTCAGAGGATGTGTATCCAACAAGATAGCCTTCGATCGCACAAGGCTGTAGCTTCATTCCTGGTTTTCTAGTCTCCTGAGGTATATGGACAAAGCATTTGGTCCCGTATGGGCGCAGGTGGTTGATCAACGGCTTTTGATTGTAGAGAGATTCATAGGGCGTTGAACCTGCTATGGATCGGTTGGGATGACGGTTTCTGAGGTATACGGAAGTTGCGATTGCTTCTACCCAAAGTCGTAGAGTTAAACCTTTTAACATGGACCTACTGGCGGTTATTTTGGTCCTGTTATACCGTCAGTAACGCCATTTGATTCATGTGAGTAGGGAGGAGTTTGGTCATGAAGTATTCCATGCGCCTGAAACAGGTTTAGCATTTAATTGTTCACGTATTCACTACCGTTATCAGTTCTGAATCGTTTAATTAGGCGTTATCGTGGGTTTGTCGCTCCTGGATGCACTGTTTGAAGATTTTTACTGTATCGGATTTTTCCTTGATGGGGTATATCCAGGTGTATCGTGTGCAGTCATCAATGAAGGTGATATAGTACCTAGAATTACCAAAGGATGGTGTCGCTAATTTTCCGCTTAAGTTGGAGTAAATTACCTCGCAGGGGCTTTGGCAAAGGTGCTGTGTTGGTTCTGGTTTTCGTTTGAACGACTTTGAGGTAATGCAAGTTTTGCATTGCCAACCTGTGGGAACCTTAGTGATATGGGGTGTGTCGGAGTATTTGTCGGAGCGAAGGTAGGCTGGTGAGGGATGACCCAAGGCTTCATGACACTCCTAATAGGTCAGTTTGTATGCCTGTTCCTTTCTTTCCTGCACGACATAATCTTGTCCGTCAAGCTTGCCCTATAAAACCTCTTTGTTCTCTCCCATGACATCCATGTCCTTCCCTGAACTGCGTAAAGAAATCCCTTTTCCCAAAGACACTATAGCGCGCCACGATAACAAATTGAATTGACCCACTTAGGAACCCAGAGAACACATCGAAGAAAAACAGGAGATACATGATGATTAGATGTTTTGGCCATGAGCTCAACTGTTCCACGGCCGCATGGATCTACTACAGAGTAATCTCCTAACTTGAGGTTTCCTTTTTCTGGTTCATAGTCTATAAGAAGGTCTCGGTTACTTGTCATATGTGAGCTTGCGCCTGTATCGATTCCCCAATTGTGTGGGTGAGGGGTCTTTCGCGTAGTTGCAAGGGTTGAGGATTACAGACCGGTTTGAATGTCTCTTCCTTGCCGATCTTGGCGTTGTCAATCGTCGTCCTTTACTTCCTCTTTTGGTTATCGGTCTTGAGTTTCTAATACTCTTTCCAAGTATGCCCTTCATTGCGTGCAGAGGGGTAATGCTTTTTGCAGTATGAGCATTCCTTGGCTGTGACCGATGTACTGTTTCCCTTTCGTTGGGGTTGTTTATTCCCTTTTCCTTTGACAGTGGCGGTTTTATACGCTTTGTCTTCTTCTGAGTTAACCGAAGTTTTAAGGTCCAACAACCTGTTATAGACATGGTTGTAGGTAAGGTCCTCCTTGGTTTGGAGGTTGTAGACAATGTTGTTCATCGACTCGGGAAGGGACCTGAGAAGGACAGCAGCTTTTTTTTGCGATGACTCGAATACCGTCTTAAATGCAAAAGGTAGGGCGTAACGGTCATTTTCGGTAGCAGAGGTGCAAGAGTGTTGCATGCGATTCCAGAGGGTGTCGAACTTGCCGATGTGATCTGCGATGGGTTCAGACGACACGTATTTGGTATCGAGAACAGCGTTGAGTTGGTCGAAGAAGGAGAAGGTGTTTTCTCTGTCAAATTTAACCCGCTACTCCGTCTAGATTGTGTGCGGCGTTTTGTGGGTTGCCAGGACGATGAGCCATTTTGGATCAATGGTCAAGAGGAAGTAGGCCGATGCCAACTGGTAGCGATCGCGAAATTCATCTATAGGGTCAACATTCGTCAGATCCCCATCTTCATCCGGTATTTCATCGGGGATGGTTTCCGTTCCTTGCACAATGTCCATGCAGTTGAACAGTACGAGGACATACTCGGAGATGTCACACCATGTGCGGTAATTCTCTGGCCCAGTCAGCTTTGGGATGGAGCTGAGTAGGTAACTGTGTGCATTGCCGCGTTTAGAGTGAATAGCGTGTCTCCGTGCCCTTTGGTTAATGGATAGAGGGGTTGCTGAGGGATTGTCTGTTGTAGGTTCAGGGACGGTGGTTGATACTAAGGACATGGTGGATTTTAGTTACACAAGTTGTGTTCTTCGAAATGTCCGCAGTGGCCACACACCCCCTTTAAGTCCACACAACATTTATCCAGCCTGAAAGTAACATGGTCACCTATCAAGGATTTTTCTGGAAGTGTCCACCCTCAGATGTGTTAACTTCCAGGTAGTTGATAAAGTGTGCAGGGGTGTGGTGGGTAACCCTTGCGCGCAGAAAGAGAGGAAAAAGAAGTACACGGAGGCGAACGGTGAAAAGAGCTTAGTTAAGTAGTGGTGAACGCCGAGAGTGTTTCGGCGAGACTTTTGTAATGCAGAGGCTGAGAATGTTTGGTTTCGTCAAGAAGGAGTGTTTCGTCTGGTCGATTTTTCGTGCCGTGAAATAAACTTTGCCGAGAAAAATATTTCGGGGTATTATTCTGGTGGAAAACGTGGATAGATGGCAGGACGGGTTTTGCTTCGTTGACTGTGAGGTTTCGTGGTCTGTTTGAGGGTGTAAATGTATATCTTAAAGATATAGGAGGCCTGGGGTCATAACCTGTTCAAATGTGTATAGGCACGATCTTATATTTATCGGAATATACTAACGCAATACTAAGCGAGTATTGCGGGCACGCCTTGATGAGGAGAGGTAGATTTATGAAGGTAGATTGGTAGGTAGTTTGTTCCTTATTCTTCTAAGCGAGAAAAGTGGGTGGTATCCCCTATATATACAAGAGTGCACCCTCCTGTTATCTAAATTTATATAAAAAGGGAAAAATATAAGTACGAACGTGTTTTACCGTAACGTCAGTAAGAAAAACATAAGTGCGAACGTATTTGACCCTGAAAACCTGCCAAGAAAATCCCAAACGTTTGTATAAAACTAAAGTGGTGTGAGGGGTTTCGTTGTGGATGATAAGACATAATGGACGGAACAATAACCGTTAAAATATTTGATAAGCAAGCGAAATAACCCGAATAACAGATAAAGAAATATACATAAGAATCTTTATCGTAATAATGAAATATAACAGAAATAAACGCACAGTATGTCCTAGCTGTAATAATGTATGCGGTGTAATAGGTATTGCCGAAACACTAACCAAGTAAGAGAATATACGATATGTTCAAGGAAATATTCATATGAAAACGAATAAGAAATTTCAACAGGGTCCTGTTTCGGTTTCTTATGATTGAAGAGAATCTCGCCCCCTATCTTTTGCACTATTCTTCATTTCGGTAGCAAGCCTGGTTGTTGTCCTGCCGGCCCTTGAAAAATGGTTGTGACTTAGTTATTTCACAAGATCAAAGATGCGACAGCCCCCCTTTGTCAGTCTTTAAAAGGTTTGCTCCACCTTTGTCTGTCCACTGCCCGTGTTCTCTTAAGGACTTATGGACTTAGAGCTAACTTCTCTGGTGCTCCTATTCTGAACAGTGCCTGCGAAAGCCAGTACTCCTCACTCCATAGCCTAGAGGGATCCCCTATTTCAATTCCGGTCCCCAGTTACCTAGTAACTAGAATACCCAATCGCCGTCACCGTTGGTGTCACTTAGGACTTTTCAGTGTCTGATAATTCCCACAACCTAGGTGAGGCTCAGCTTTGTATGTGGTTGACCTTTGGTTAATTAGGTCTTGCTAAGAGCATTGCCATCTGTGGATTGAGTGAAAATTTCGGTCGGACTTGTTTTGTCTGTTTAGCGAAAGTTCCGGCTACCACTATGTCCTTTCGACACTTTCGCCAGGTGTGGTTATTGAGGCCACAGCATGTGCATTCCTTTCTCACTATTCGCTTATCAACCACTTCTTGTGAGATTCCATTATGAGCCTTTTTCCAGTCTTTGTGCACATCTTTGGTTTGTATTCCCACTTTCTTTGTTGATGGGTTAGCCTTCGCAGTTTTCCATCGTGAAGGGTTGTTCTTTTGTTTCTGGTTGGTGTATCCTCGTTTGGTATTGACCCCTTTACTGGAGTAATCGGGCTTTCGCTTAGATGTTCCACTATATGAGGGTTCTCCTTTGGATAATTTTCGCCATTCCACAAATTCCTCCTCCTGTATCCCAACTTGCCTTATGGTTTCCATCCATTCCTCATCGGAGGAGAATTTTAGATGGGATAACAGTTTCAAAATTTCTTCAGGAAGTTTACTTTCAACTCGGACCCAACAAGTGATTCCCCTGAGCCTGGCTTTGATGTTTAGGTTTTCGAGGAGCAGAAGATAAGTGTCTATCTTTCCCTTATAGAATACCTTGGTCATTTCTACTAGGGCTCGTCTTTCCTCCTCAATGCCGATATATCGCTTTGTGATTTCTTGCAGAAAATGATCCCCTGTGGAATAGTCAGGGTTTCGAGTGTATCCACCTAATCCACCCATCACCTTGCAGTATTTTTCCAAGAAGGGTGCCACTTTGTTCGCCTTTGTTTTCCCCAAGGCAAAAACTATGCGTGGTGCATGATTTTCCCACTGTTTAAGGTTGCGATCGAAATAGTCTTCACTGGCTGTCAACCAATTTCGAACATCTTTCTTGTCATGTCCTTAAAAGAAGTAGGGTGGTTCCGCTATTATTTTGCTGGTCGGGAGAGTCCACTGATACATTTCAAGAAAGCCAAAGTTAACCTGTCCCTGGGTATATCATTTCTGGGAATAGATGGTAAACGGGGAGTGGGTTCCGGCCTGCAGCCCGTTCTGCCATGTCTATCCTCTCCATCGCTATCAGACAGAGCATCATCTGGGTCTGGGGCATCACCAAGGTTACCTGGTGGTAGTGGCGGTGGTAGGTTATTTCCTCCACGGTCAAATCCTTTTCTTTTCTTCTTCTGAGGTGTCGTTGCTGATTCCTTCATTGGAACTCTGCCCTGCTCTGGTATTATAGATTATTGCCGTGATTAGATAGTCCTGAATCACTATCACTAGGCAGATGCTGAGTCGGTACTGGAACTGATTTATCGGCCAGTTGTCGTACCAAGGCATCCAGATATGCCATCATACCTTCGCCCTGTTGCCTTAGTTGTTGAGCTGCAATTTCTTGTTACTCATTCAACCTCCAATTCCATTCCTGTTCCTGCTGATGTAATTTAGCATTTAGGTCCATTAGGGCTCTTTCCAGAATCCGATCCCTTGTCTCTAAGATATGTGCCTGTTGTTCCAGTTGAGCCTGTTGGCGTCAGAATTCTTCCTGAACCTGGGCATGTAACCTTTACTGCTCCCTTTCAGATACGCCACTCAACCGTTCCAGTGCTCAGCTGCCTTACTGTATTTCAGCATCATTGATAACCTCACCCCTGGCCATCCGGGTTTGCAACATTTCTAGCATTGTGAACCCATGCCTGGCCTCCTGTGATAAAGCTGAGATCGCTCTAAAATTCTCATCTGCACTTTATTTCAAGGATCGGTCCAGATAGTGCAATGCATAGACAAGATTTTGCCTGAAGTTATCTTGAGTACTGACAGGCTTCTTAGCTAGAGTGGCACGTTATTGAACTCATGAGGGTGGATGACCCAAATGTCTAATGGGAGAGCTGGTCTGGCACCGGGCCGGAATTAGAGATGTTGTAGGGGCAGATTCTGTATCATCTTCTTCAGTCATCGAGTCAGGTCCCAGAGGACTCAGAATCGTGGTGTCATGTCGTGCCATAGCCATGGCAACTTGCTTATAAACCCCCATAGTTTCGGTATAGGAAAATTTAAAATGGCCAATCTTCTGGCCTCCAGGCACAACTGTCGTGAACGGAAGAAAATTTGACCTCTCAGAATATCAGTCCAGCAATTGGTGCCAGATAAGGTCAAGCCGATAAAAGAAGGCGTAGATTTGTGCAAGGTGCTTGGCTGTGGGGACTAAAAAGGGTTAATGAACTGTGAGGGTTCTACAGTTTCAAATAGCCGTATTTGTCACGATTGGTGACTAAGCAAGGCAGAATTTCGCATGACTCATAGTTATGAGTCACAAGGTTGTTATATTTCGCACTATGACTCATTAGAAGTCATGGGGTTTCACATGATGCACACTTGTGCAATCATTGTTATGTTGTAATTGGTTGATCGTGCGCATGACTCACATTTGTGAGTCATATGATGTAATGATTTTCGCACATGACTCACACTATGAGACATGGGTTTCGCGCATGTGACCACTTTAGGGCACATGACTTATTATTTGAGTTATGATTGGTTGGCGCGCGGCGCAGTTGACTCAGAGGAGTCAGCTGATGGATTTCATACTATGACTCACTATGAGTCATAGAGGTCGTGTGACTCACAGGTATGAGTCACCAGGGTTAGGGTTGAGGGAAGAGTACCTATATAAGGACCTCTAGGCGACCAGTAGTTAGGACTCTTCACCAACCATCTAAGTTCTTTCCTATACAATTACTTTACCTCTTTACCGTTCCATTCCCTATTGGCGTTGTGCGATAGGAACCATAGGGTTCAGCTATCAAGACAACGTAGGCATAGGCCTAAGAGCAATAGTCGAACTCCGCCTAGTACTACTCGTTGCAATAGTACTCCTACGCTGGTGGCTGAGATTAGGGCCACGCCGCATACCGGACTACAACAACAGCCCGGTCATAATCATCCAACCCAAAGAGAAGTAGTTACCTGTTGCAGAACCAGCTTACCGCATAGGATCGTAACATTTGGTTGCGTCACCTAAGCAACACTCAACTACAAAACGGCAGACTCTACAGACAACGACATCGTCTTTACTGAGGGCGAAATCGATACCTCAACACTTGGCCCGGCACTTGAAGAAGCAATTAGGACAAACCTATCCAGAAGCCAGTCACATAGAACCACAAGTCCGGTGACCACTGAGCCGGCCTCACCAACAGGATCTCTGGAACCAGAAACCTTAAGACCAGAAAGGATGTCAGCACCGGGACCAGCAACTGCCGGTGGAGGAGCAGGTATTCAACTAGCAGGAGTTACCACTGCACAGTTCCAAGAGATCATGACTATGATAAACAACCAGCGAGAAACAAACAACAACCGGATCAAAGTCGTAAAACCTCCTACCTTCTCTGGAACAAGGACCAAACTACGAACCTTCTTAGTGCAATGCCAACTATACTTTGAAGCGACACAAGAAATACGATATACGGAACAAATCACCTACGTCAAACGCTTGTTAAAGGATGCAGCAGCTAGCTGGATAACCCCATTTGCAGAAGGACGCAAGCCGGAGATATGGACTAAATTAGAAGAATTCACTACAGCCCTCAAAGACCAGTTTGGGGATGTGGATGCAGAAAATGCAGCTAGGACAAAACTCGACCACCTAAGGCAAGGCAAGTAACCAGTCACGGAATACTCGAATGACTTTCGCCTCACAGCTACAGAGGCGAATGAGGATGATGGTACACTAAGACGCCAATTCCAAAAAGGAATTAACCGAACGCTCCAGGCTGCATGGGCAGCGGACCACATGGTAGCGGCAAATGTCGATGCCCTTGCAGCCTGGGCAACCGAAAAAGAAAACCGGATCAATATGATCAAGCACCTTCAAGGTAACAACAGTACCTTTATACAACAACAGGAAACGCCCAGGAACAATAACGGAACCTGGAAGTCGGGCAACACTATGGAAACCCGAGGCGACCCAATGGACCTGGATGCTACCAGAAGGCGTCCACGACTAAACCTCTCATGAGCAGAGTTCACAAGAAGAAGTGACAACAACCTATGCCTAGGTTGCGACAGACCTGGGCACAGACTCAGTAATTGCCGAAAAATGCAAGAGATGAGAAGGACTATACTAGGTAGTTCAACAGCAAGACCAACTATAATCGCTGAAAACCACGAACCAACCTACACGAAATGGAGATCAGAGAAACACCTGAAGAGTCGGGAAACGAAGAAAGTCCCCAGTAAGTGATGGGCTGCGGGACAACAAAACCAAAACCAACGGAATCGGCAACATCTACATGGCACTTACAAATACGGAAAGATTGGAACAACAAAAAGCCCATGCCATGGTCAAAATGCGTTTACATGGCAAGGACAAGACAGTCATCATCAACGGCATGCTTGACTCGGGCGCTACAGAAAACTTTATTGACAAGGAATTCAGCAACAAACACGGCATACAAACAAAGAAAGCGATAGGAATACGGGATATCTACCTTGCGGATGGGGAGCCGAGCGCTATGGGACCAATTACCCATATAGCGCAAGTACCTATGGACATCGGCAACCATAGGGAAGTGGCAACCTTCCAAATTGCAGATCTACCCAACCATGAGGCAGTGCTAGGGCTGCCATGGTTAAGAAGACACAACCCCAAGATCGATTGGGAAAACAATAAGATCATGTTCGATAGCGAGTGGTGTACCAGAGTATGCCTTGAAAGCTCGCCAGCAGTGGACTTAGTCCCTGAATCGGAAGCCCTGGAAGAGAACTTGGAGATACAGTTCTCCACGATCCAGGCCAAGGATGTCCAGAACATCAAAATCCAAAGATTGAGCAATACGGCCACACTCCCTACCCAGGGGTCAGCCAAGGCTGCAGGACATGACCTGTATGCAGACGAGAGAATTACGATACCGGCAAAAGAACAAGGAATCGTCAATACCGGGTTAGCTATAGGAATACCAGAAGGCACCTATGGGCGGGTGGCTCCGCGCAGCGGATTGGCAGTTAAACACCAGCTTACTGTCAATGCGGGAGTAATCGACGCCGAGTACATAGGTGAAGTCAAGGTGGTCCTGGTCAACCTGGGAAGGGACAGTTACACAGTGGAGTCGGGAGACCGCATCGCACAGTTGATATGAGAAAAGATTGTCATAGGACAATGAGAAGAAGTGGAGCAAGAGGCTCCTACTAGGAGAGGCGCAGCAGGGTTTGGAAGTACGGACCACCCAAAAGGCTAAAAGATTGAGATCAACGAGATCTCCGCTGCCTCATTCAGAAAGTTCTACCGAAGAGGCGAAGTCACAGGAATCCTCAAGTGGGATTATAAGACGAACGAACCTACCAGGATCAAAAGGATCAATATCAGCACCGAATTGGCTATCAAGGCCAAGAAAGGACAAGAAAAAGACAAAACCAGAAACATTGTGCTAAGGGAATACCACCAGTACCTGGACATGTTCAAGGAAGAGGAAGAAACTCAGCTACCACCCCACCGACCAAAGGTTGACTTGGATATCAACCTCAAAAAAGGAGAAACAGTACCAGCAAGAAAGCTATACCCATTGGGCGAAAAAGAGCTGGAAGAACTAAGAAAATACATCAGGGTCAACAAGAGCCGGGGCTGGATTCGAGACTCTTATTTAAACAGGGGATCACCAATCCTGTTTGTTAAGAAAAAAGACGGAGAGCTAAGGCTATGCGTGGACTACTGAGGGCTCAACGAAGTCACCAAACGAGACCGATATCACCGACCACTGACAGGAGAAGCCCTCGATAGGCTGAGAGGAGCCAAGGTCTTTACTAAACTAGACATCTGAAACGCATATCACAACATCAGAATCAAACACGGAGACGAATGGAAAACTACCTTTACCACCAAATCCTGCATATACGAATACACGGTCATGCCATTCGGACTCAAAAATGCACCTGCAGCGTTTCAGCGATGGGTCAATAGGATTCTCAGCAGGTTTCTGGATATCTGTTGTATTGTCTATTTAGATGATATTCGGATATATTCAGAAAACCTGGTACAACACCGAACCCATGTCAGGATGATTATGGAAGCCTAGAGAAAAGAAGGGCTGACACTGAAGCCATCGAAGTGCGAATTTCACAAGGAACGAACCTAATACCTAGGCTTCATCATCGACAAGGACGGAGTCAGCGTTGATCCTATCAAAAGAGAAGCAATATGGGAATGGAAACCACCCGAAAGCAAGAAAGGAATACAGTGCTTTATGGGATTCTGCAACTTCTATCGACGATTCATAGAAGGGTTTAGTCGGATAGCTAAACCACTCTATCAACTGACGAAGAAGGACTGCAAATGGAACTGGACCGAGAACCAATAAAAAGCATTCGATAAATTGCGCAGGCGACTTACTTCAGCCCCACTACTGGTACACTACGATGCAACCAAGGAAATAATGATTGAGACCGACGCTTCAAAATTTGTATGCTCAGGCATTCTATCACAGAAGGGGAATGATGGAAAATGGAGGCCAGTGGCATACCGGTCAAAAACAATGACGCCCGCGGAATGCAACTACCATATCCACGACAAAGAACTCTTAGCCATTGTCCAAGCGTTGAAAGAATGCAGAAGATATGCAAAAGGAAGCAGACACCAGGTCCTGGTCCTCACAGACCATAAGAACCTGGTACCATTTACCACAACAAAAGAGCTTAACCACAAACAAATCTGATGGAGCGAGACCCTCAGTCAATACGATATCAAAATACAATACCGACCCGGGAAGGAAGGGGGCAAACTACATGCCCTTACTAGTAGAGCAGAAGATGTCCCGAAAAAGAACGATGAGAGGATCCAACAAAAACAAAGGATCCTACTCCCAAAAGAACAATACTTCGAAGCCATGGAAGTGGTCAAGTTTGTCGCTGAAGATTTTGGCATCAGAGAAGCAAGCAGGAAAGAAAGACAGATAAGAGCAATCCAGGAAGCCCTTAGGAAAGGAGAGAAAGAAATGAAAGGAGTGGCTCTAGGGGCATGTGAATGGAAGGAAGGATGCCTATAGCATCAATGAAAGATTTGGGTACCGGAACAAGATGAGATCAGAACTCAAGTCATACGACAAAATCAAGATAACCCAGCAGTTGGGCATGGCGGAACCAGCAAAACTACGGAACTACTATCCCGACAATAATATTGGCCAAAGATGCGAGACGACATAAAGAGATATGTCAATAATTGCGATACATGCCAAAGCACGAAAGCGATAAGGCACGTGCCGTACGGACTACTACAACCAAACGAGGCGCCATACCAACCATGGAAATCGATAGCAATGGACTTCATCACCGACCTGCCAAAATTAGACGATTATGACGCCATCCTGGTGGTCATCGACCACTTGACAAAAATGAGCCATTTCATACCCTGCAACAAGGATATGAACACCAAAGAATTTGTCCAGATATTCCTACAGGAAATTTTCCGACTCCATGGACTACCACAAGATATCATCACCGATAGAGGAACGCTATTTACATCTGACTTGTGGAAAGAGACTACAAAATCCCTTGGAATTGAACGAAGAATGAGCACCGCCTTCCATCCACAAACCGACGGAGAAACCGAAAGGACGAACGGAATACTGGAACAATACCTAAGGGCCTATGTCAACTATCAGCAAGATAACAGGGCGGAATTACTACCTTTAGCGGAATTTGCATACAACAATGGAAAATAGGAAACCCTTAAGACCACACCCTTCTACGCAAACTACGGACAACATCCAGAACATGGGGCGATTGGCCACATGATACCAAAGGAAACTACGAAAAAGGAAGAGATGGGTCAGCTGCACACTATCCTACGTCAGGAAATGGTCTGTGCACAATTACGACAAAAAGAAAACTACGATCAACACTGAAAACCCGATCCGAATCTCCTGTCAGGGGACCTGGTCTGGTTACTGCCAAGGAATATAAGGACCACAAGACCATGCTGGAAGCTGGACTACAAGAAAATCGGACCATTCAAGATCCTTACGAAGGTGGGCACAAGTGACTATAAATTGGCCTTGCCCCAACAGATGAAGGTCCAGAACACCTTCCACATCTCACTCCACGAACCATACCAAGACAATCTGTTCCCCTCACAAAAACAATCACCACCACCTCCAATCGAGATAGAAGGAGAAAGCGAGTACGAACTGGAAGAAATCATTGATTCATGCATACACCGAAAACGCCTACAATTCAGAGCCAAGTGGACTGGCTACTCACCAGAACACGACAAAAGTTGGTACCCTGCGGAAAACTTCCACAATGCCAGCATCGCCATTGAACGTTTCCATCAGCAGTACCCAAGAAAACCGCGAGTGGGTTACAGTCAAAATCGAACCCACGAGGCAAGACCCAACGCCATTGGGTCCAGATGAAGGCTGGGGCGATAGCCCCAGGGCTACTACCCCTACCAGCCCACCATACGCTACTCAGGAAGAAAGGGAAAAGCAGGCAGCACACAACGCTCTTTCCTGGCCTGCCTGTTACGCTGATTCCTGCAAAACTCATTTACGCGACAAGGAAGGACGCAATTGGTTTCCAGGACAGCCCAAGTTGCGCAAACCGCAACAACCACACAAGGAGACATCCTGGAAACACTGTTTCAAGGACACTTGGCGTACTCACAGACACAACAAAATCGATGCTGGGTTTTACCCAAGACGAACCGGGGAAGCGGCACCCCTTACTGAAAACGATGCACGTATTTGGAAAAGAAAAACAAGTGTGAGGACACAGTTGAAGGGAGAGGGGGGCGAAAAAAGCGAAATCGAGACGATTACCGACTAAGAGAGTTTGCAGCGACAGTTGTAAGCGCTACGAGAACCACTTGGCACCGCCGAAGCCACAATTGAGGCCCAAAGAACTGATATGCGGACATATCAGAGAATGATTGATGACCGGGACCGGACTATTAGGGAGGCACATACCACCTTAGAGGAAGTCCGGATGATCTACCAGTCGGCCGAACATCAAGTTGGAAATTGAAAAAGGAACTGCGCAGGTTTGGAGAAAGCCTGACGAAGATGGGATGTTAAGCCTGAAGGGACTCAGGCTTAAGGGAGAGGGGAGCTATTGTCACGATTGGTCACTAAGCAAGGCAGAATTTCACATGCCTCATAGTTATGAGTCACAAGGTTGTTACATTTCGCACTATGACTCATTAGAAGTCATGGGGTTTCACATGATACACACTTGTGCAATCATTGTTATGTTGTAATTGGTTGATCGTGCGCATGACTCACATATGTGACTAATATGATGTAATGATTTTCGCACATGACTCACACTATGAGACATGGGTTTCGCGCATGTGACCACTTTAGGGCACATGACTTATTATATGAGTTATGATTGGTTGGGCTCGCGGCGCAGTTGACTCAGAGGAGTCAGCTGATGGATTTCATACTATGACTCACTATAAGTCATAGAGGTCGTGTGACTCACAGGTAAGAGTCACCAGGGTTAGGGTTGTGGGAAGAGTACCTATATAAGGACCTCTAGGCGACCTGTAGTTAGGACTCTTCACGCAAGCATCTAAGTTCTTTCCTATACAATTACTTTACCTCTTTACCGTTCCATTCCCTATTGGCGTTGTGCGATAGGAACCATAGGGTTCAGCTATCAAGACAGCGTAGGCATAGGCCTAAGAGCAATAGTGGACCTCCGCCTAGTACTACTCGTTGCAATAGTACTCCTACCCTGGTGGCTGAGATTAGGGCCACACCGCATACCGGACTACAACAACAGCCCGGTCATATTCATCCAACCCAAAGAGAAGTAGTTACCTGTTGCAGAACCAGCTTACCCCATAGGATCGTAACAGTATTTCTGCAAGGTCAGTTGAAAGTATTTCTTTAAAAGAGGATATGGTAGATAAAGGATCAAAATTCATGATAGCTTGTCCTGATAGTGAAGTATCCGAGATACTTCTTAGTTGTTGGTTCGGTAAGGGTTCAATAATTGAACTAGGAGATATAGGATTGAGTCAAGGATCCTCGATATAATTGTGGATAGATTCTTATTTGCATTTGGTGAAAGCTCTTATCAACCGTCTGTCTTGCTGATATATTTTCTCCATATGTTTGTTGTGTATAACTTGTAAATATCTGAGTGCTACTGCACGTATGTCAAGGGTGAATCTTTCACAACAGACAGGAAATAAGGTGTCAAAGGGAGAGGTCAACAGTGCCCATAATGTTTGCACTGATGAAAACTTTGAGTATAGTGGTATTCTTGAGGCATAAGATGAAATAGCAGTGAGAAAATTTGTATAGCTTTGGTGACAAGAGAATAACAATATAGTGTTACGGGGTGGCTAATTCTGGGCTGCAGAATTGCCTATGCCGTGCTTGTATCAAGAGGGTAGGAGAAATGTCAGGAAAGCTCTGGTAAGCATATGGATAAAAGGTAAAGATGGCTCCCGAAAGCTTTTAAAGTTGTTGTAACCAATAACTGAATATAATGTTAAGGTCTCTTCTCTGTTGCTTGATGATCCCTTAACTATAGGGTTTTGATTTTTGTTTGATTATCTCATATATTCCCTGTTAAAGTACAGGAACCTGCATGGAGCGCTAGCTATGCCATAAACGAAATGTTAATTCCAACGTACAAAACAAAAGAAATAAACACAAAAGTTCTCCCCTAGTAATGACTATACCGTCACCGCACCCAAAAAAGGTAACTAATTCAAAAAGCATAAAATAAAGCGATATCAAAAGAAATTATAACCAGAAGGAAAGATATAGCACGAAAGTGAAACCAGTCAGTCTGGGTCTTAGTCGGAGGAGGAGGAGGCAGCAGAAGCAAATACCGATGCCATGGTGGGTGGGAAGTTTGTGCGAGTAGCGCGGATGTAGTATGCAAGACTAAGGATCAGGTCCAGGTCGGCCCAAAGTGGAGAGCCATGGTCCATCGAAGACAGCTTCAGAAGGTAAAGCTGGTGTTCTCGGGACTTGGAGGGGCAGTGGAGAATTGCATGTTCAAAGGTTTATCTTCCTAGTCGCAGGAAGGGCAGGTGGGAGAGCGATCAGTATCTTTCCATAAGGGTTGCGTGGCAAGATAGCTCTTGCCAGCGCACCTTTGGGGAATTCACCCAGCTGTAAAGCAGTCGTGGCCCATGAAGGCATGTGGGCGTAGGAAGAGCTTGTACTGGTAGTAAGGAGGGGGTGGGGACAGGAGTATCCAATCAGTGAGGAGGTCCTTTCTGCACTCTTCCATCATCAATTTGTAGGAGACAGCACGTGGGATTGGGCGAGGGGGGGCAAAGACAGTGCCCGGTAGGAGGTGGGGGTTTATCTGTAGGAGTTTGAAACCGTCCGGTGCCACCTTGACCAACAGGTAGCACATTCCATCAATTGGGAGGTGAGAGCAGACAGTGGGTATGGGCCTTGGTTGGTTCCTCCGGAGGGGGATGTAATTAGCCCTAAGGCCACGAACGAGGTATCGGGAGGAGTCCCATGCCCTAATGTTTGAGAAGCATGGAAATGATGGAGGCAGCCGGGTAGCGGCTGGGTTGATCTCGGGAGGGGAGCAGGCCAGCTGTAGTGCAAGGATGCTGCGGCGATAGGGGAGGAGCGAGTAGAGAGGGTGGAGGCAGGCCTCACAGAGAAGGATAGATGCAGGAGTCGATGAGAAGCAGTTTGTGAACCATCATTGGACTTTGCTCCAAAACACCTCCATCTTCCCCATCATCGCAGCTTGCGGATGAGGAGGTCAGCTCCATAAGTGAGGATCAGTAGCAGCAGGCCTATGGCCAGTCTGCGGTTCAGGTAGGGGACTATGCCTATGCCAGGAGGAGAGAGTTGCCTGATGGGACTTAAGGCCCCTTGAGCAAGCGCTAGCCTCTTGAGGAAGTGGGTGGAGGTTTCCATCGAGGGTGAGAACAAGTATCCTAGCCATCAGACAATGGAAGAAGGGTGGAAAAGACTCCAATAGAGAGAGACAGGAGCCAGTGAGGAGGGAGAGTGATCCCTTGTAGTTCGCCAGTGCATGAGTTCGGTATTTTGGAACGGAGAAGGACACTCCAAGTGGGGCGGCCTTCCTGCAGATGTGGGGGTAGTAGTATTTAACTAGCTGTGTGTTCCTCCGGTATGACCCAGACCCAACACTGACAGTAAAATCATCAACATAGGAAAATATAATCCCGTTTGGGATAGACAGATGCAGTGATGATACATAAATTAAAAATAACAAAGGAGAGATAGGAGAGCCCTGGGGGGCACCCACTTCAACAGGGAAGAATTTATTAGGGGAGCCTTGAAAAATCAGGTGGCATTTGCGGTCAGTCAAAAAAAAAAGCCCCCAAGAAACCATATAAGGAGATACGCCTTTAGCGCGAAGTAGAGAAGATAAACAAGCAGAGGACATATTATCAAAGCCTCCCTTGATGTCAAGGAAGAGGGTAGAGGTCTTGAGGCCTGCACGTTGCAGTAGGCGGACTTCATGTGTGAGGGCAGCACATACGTCAAAGGTGCAGAGGCGAGGAACCGAGCCGCATGGGTTAGGGTGATGAGGCCAACAGTGCGGGCCATTAGCGAAAGGCGGGTCATTAGCGTCATTTAAGTATTGGGTTTTATCTTTTTTTTTTTTTTTTTTTGATTATCTCATATATTCGCTGTTACCGTACAGGAACCTGCATGGAGTGCTAACTATGGCATAAACGAAACCTTAATTCCAAACTTGCAAAACAAAAGAAATAACCGCACAAGTTCTCCCCAAGTGATGACCATACCGTCACCGCGTCCAACAATGGCGACTAATTCAAAACGTATAGAATGAAACCATATTAAAAGAAATCATAACAGAAAGGAAAGATATAACGGGAAAGTCACACCACTCAGAGTAAGTCATTGTCGGAGGAGGAGGAGGCAGCGGTGGAAAAAACCACTGGCATGGTGAGTGGGAAGTTTGTGCGAGTAGCACAGATGTATGAGGCAAGACCAAGGATCATGTCCAGGTCGGCCCAAAGTGGAGAGCCATGGTCTATCAAAGACAGCTACGGAAGGTAAAGTTGGCGTTCTCAGGACTTGGAGGTGCAGTGGAGAATAGCATGCTCAAAGGTTTCATCCTCTGAGTCGCAGGAAGGGCAGGTGGGAGAGCGATCGGCATCGTTCCATGAGGGTTGCGCGGCAAGATAGCTCTTGCCAGCTGGCATTTAGTGAATTCGCCCAGCTGTAAAGCGGTCGAGGTCCTTGGAGGCATATGGGCGTAGGGACGGCTTATACTGATAATAAGGAGGGGGTGGGGACAAGATTGTCCAATCAGTAAGGAGGTCCTTTCTGCACTCTTCTTTCATCAATTTGTAGGAGCCAGCACCAGGGATCAGAGGTGGGGGGGTATAGACAGTTGCCGGTAGGAGGTGGGAGTTTATCTAGGGGAGTTTGAAACCATCGGGTGTCATCTTGATGAAGACGTAGCACATTACATCGATTGGGAGGTGAGAGCGGATGGCAGGTATGGGCCTTGGTTGGTTCCAGCGGAGGGGGATGTAATTGGCCCTGAGGCCACGAAGGAGGTGGCTGGAGGAGTCCCCTGCCCTAAAGTTAGAGAAGGATGGAAATGATAGAGGTAGCAGGGCAGCGGCTGGGTTGATCTCGGGAGGGGAGCAGGCCAGCCGTAGTGCAGCCATCCTGCAGTGATGGGGGAGGAGCGAGTTGAGAGGGGGGAGGCAAGCCTCACAGTGAAGGATGGAAACAGGAGTCGATGAGAAGCAGTTGGTGACCCATCTATGGACTTTACTATAAAACACCTCCATCTTCCACATCATGGCAGTGTTGGGGATGAGGAGGACAGCTCCGTAGGTGAGGATCGGTAGTAGCAGGCCCATGGCCAGCCTGCGGTTCAGGTAGGGGACTATGCCTATGCCTGGAGGAGAGAGTTGCCTGATGAGACCGAAGGCGCCTAGAGCAAGGGCTATCCTCTTGAGGAAGTGGGTGGAGGTTTCCATCGAGGGTGAGAACCAGTATCCTAGCCATCGGACAATGGAAAAAGGGTGGAAGAGCCTTCCATCAAGAGAGACTGGAGCCAGCGAGGGCGGAGAGTGATCCTTTGGAGTTCGCAAGTAGAGGAGTTCGATTTTTGGAATGGAGAAGGAGACTCCAAGTGGGGTTGCCTTCCTGCGGAGGCGGGTGTAGTAGTGTTGAAGTAGCTGTGTGTTCCTCCGGTATGACCCAGACCCAACAGTGACTGTAAAATCATCAACATAGGAAAAGATAATCCCCTTTGGGATAGACAGGTGCAGGGAGGATACATAAATTAATGATAACAAAGGAGAGATAGGAGAGCCCTGGGGGGCACCCACTTGGACAGGCAGGAAAATATTAGGAGACCCCTGAAAAATCAGGCGGCATTTGCGGTCAGTCAATTAGGAACGAACCCAAGAAACCATATAGGGAGATACACCTTTAACGTGAAGTAGGGAAGATAAACTAGTAGAGGAAATATTATCAAAGCCTCCCTTGATGTAAAGGAACAGTGAAGAGGTCTAATGGCCTGAATGTTGCAGTAGGCGGACTTCGTGTGTGAGCGCAGCACATGCGTCAAAGGAGCTTAAGCCAGGGAGCGAGCCGCATTGGTTTGGGTGGATAAGGCCAACAGTGCGGGCTATTAGCGTAAGGCGGGTTGCCATTATCCTTTCCAGAATCTTGGAGATAGTTTCTAGAAGGACAATTACCCGATAGGAGGAGGGGGAGTTGTAATCAGATTTGCCAGACTTGAAGAGGACAATGCCATTGGCTCTTTAGAGGGAGGAGGGGTGGAAGCTATAGGTCAGCAGGGGACCTAGGAGGGAGGTGAGGAAGGTGGGGTTGTTATTGTTGATCCTCTTCCATATACAATAGGGGATCAGGTCTGCCCCAGGGGCTGAGGTGTTGGAGGACTTGCGGAGGGCAAGGGAGACTACCTGTTTCTGTAGTGGCAGGAAGTCCGCAAACGGTCGCATTATAGATGGCGAGGGTAAGGGGTCTTTTGGTGGAAAAAAATGATGCAGGAGGGAGGTGTTGACTTTGACGGGTGTCGTGGCATTGGGAATGGTGGGGAACTGGTCTGGGGGGCGCCCGTTTGCGATCCTGTGTGCAGCTCATACCGATTTGGAGGACAAGGAGGTAAGGAACGAGTTCCAGTGTAATGCCATAGCCTTTTTAATGGCCTTGAAATACGCAAGGCGGGTGTTGAAATTTCTTATTCGTTTTCATATGAATATTTCCTTGAACATATTGTATATTCTCTTACTTGGTTAGTGTTTCGGCAATACATATTACACCGCATACATTACTACAACTAGTACATACTGTGTGTTTATTTCTGTTATATTTCATTATTACGATAAGGATTCTTATGTATATTTCTTTATCTTGTATTCGCATTATTTCGCTTGCTTATCACATATATTAATGGTTATTGTTCTGTCCTTTATGTCTTATCATCCCAAGGAAACCCCTCACACCACTTTAATTTTATACAAACTTTTGGGATTTTCTTGGCAGGTTTTCAGGGTCAAATACGTTCGCACTTCTGTTTTTCTTACTGACATTACGGTAAAACACGTTCGTACTTATATTTTTCCATTTTTATATTCTTTTAGATAACGGGATGGCGCACTCTTGTATATATAGGGGCTACCACCCACTTATCTCGCTTAGAAGAATAAGGAACAGACTACCTACCAATCTACCTTTATAAATCTACCTCTCCTCATCCAAGCGTGCCCGCAATACTCGCTTAGTATTGCGTTAGTTTATTCTGATAGATATAAGATCGTGCCCATAAACATAGAACAGGTTATGAGCCCGGGCCTCCTATATCTTTAAGATATACATTTACACCCTCCAACACACCAAGAAACCTCACAGTCAACGAAGCAAAACCCGTCCTGCCATCGATCCACGTTTCCCACCAGAATAATACCCCGATATATGTTTCTCAGCACAGTTTATTTCTCGCCATGAAACATCGACCAGACGAAACGCTCCTTTTTGACGAAACCATACATTTTCGGCATCGGAATTACCCAAGTCTTGGCGAAACATTCTCGGCGGTAACCACTACTTAACCGAGCTCTTTTCTCCGTTTGCCTCCTTCTCCTTCTTTTTCCTCTCTTTGTGCGCGCAAGCGTTACCCACTACACCCCCGCACACTTTATCAACTACCTGGAAGTTAACACTTCGGAGGGTGGACACTGCCAGAAAAATCCTTGATAGGTGAACGTGTTACTTTCAGGCTTGATAAAAGTTGTGTGGACTTAAAGGTGGTGTGTGGCCACAGAGGACAATTCGAAGAACACAACTTGTGTAACTAAAATCCACAGTGGCCTCAGCCACAACCACCGTCCCTGAACCCCTACCGACAATCCCCCAGCAACCCCTATGCCCATTGACCAAAGGGCACGGACAAACGCTATTAACTCTAAATGCAGCTTCGCACCCAATTACAAACTCATCTCCATCACAAAGCTGACTGGGCCAGAGAACTACCGCACATGGCGTGACATCTCCGAGTACGTCCTCGGACTGTTCAACTGTTGGGACATTGTACAAGGAACGGAAACCATCCCTGATAAAATACGGGATAAAGATTGGGATCTAACGAATGTTGACCCTATAGATGAATTTCACGATCGCTACCAGTGGGCATCAGCCTACTTCCTCTAGACCATTGATTCAAAATGGCTCATCCTCCTGGCAACCCACATAACGCCGCACGCAATCTGGACAGCGTTCCTGCATAAATTTGATTGAGAAAACACCTTCTCCTTCTTCGACCAACTCAACGCTGTTCTCGATAACAAATACGAGTCGTCTGAACCCATCGCTGATCACAACGGCAAGTTCGAACTCTGTGGAACCGCATGCACACCGTTGCACCTCCGCTAACAAAAATGACCATTACTCCCTACCTTTTGCATTTAAGACGGTATTCGAGTCATGGGAGGCAGAAGGTGCTGTCCTTCACTGGTCCCTTCCCGAGTCGATGAACAACATTGTCGACAACCTCCAAACCAAGGAGGCCCTTACCTACAACCATGTCTATAACAGGTTGTTGGACTTTAGAACCTCGGTTAACTCTGAAGAAGATAAGGCATATAAAACCGCCTCTGTCAAAGGAAAAGGGAAGGAACAACCCCAATGAATGGGAAACAGTACATCAGTCACCGCCAAGGAATGCTCATACTGCAAAAAGCATTACCCCTCTGCACGCAATGAAGGCCATACTTGGAAAGAGTGTCAGAAACTCAAGACCGATAACCAAAAGAGGAAGGAAAGGACGCCGATTGACACCGCCAAGATCGGCAAGGAACAGACATTTAAACCGGTCAGTACATCCTCAACCCTTTCAACAACGCGAAAGACTCCTCACCCACACAATTGGGTAATCGATACAGGCTTAAGCTCACATATGACAAGCAACCTAGACATTCTTATAGACTTTGAACCAGAAAAAGGAAACGTCAAGTTAGGCGATGACTCTGTAATAGAGTCATGCGGCTGTGGAACAGTTAAGCTCATGGCCAAAACATCTAATGGCCATGTATCTCCTGTTTTTCTTCAAAGTGTTCTCTGGTGTAACGGAATCCGATTATGTTTCTACTATTACTACTGACTTGATGTTGGTTATTACTTATTTGGGTTTATAC
>QFET01006314.1:0-32106 GCA_003316355.1 Tuber calosporum | reverse complement strand
GACCTCTAGTTGAAGTTGACTGTCAGATTCTTCTATCAAGTGCTCGGGAAAACTATTGGATTGGAGTAGTCGCAATAGTAGTGAGCAAGGCGTCTTGATAGACTGAATCATATATCGTTGCCTGTTGCGCGATATAGATAGTCGAACCTTAACAAGCAGTGATCTTGCAGATCTCGCTTCGTTTCTGGTCCGTTTTTGTTTCTTCCCGAGTACCCTCTGTTTCTTTTCTGTCCCGCTCTCTTTTATGGTCCGTACTTCCGAATCCTTTGTCTTCTCGTTGAGTCTTTGCAAGTACTTTGACTTCCTTGCATTCCCCGGCCAGGTATCTTTTGCATATCAGTTGTGCTATCCGGTCACCGGAGTTGACTGTGTAGTCTTCGTCCCCGAGGTTTACCATTACTACCTTTAGTTCACCTGTATAATCCGCATCAATTACTCTTGTGTTGGTTGTAAGCCTGTTCTTGACTGCCAACCTGCTTCGTGGTACAATGCGCCCATATGTGCCCTGTGGTAATCTGATGGCTATTCCAGTTCGGATGACTTCTTGCCGTTTGGCTCGTATCGTTGCTCTTTGCTAGCGTACAGGTCATGTCCTGCCACCCTTGGTGAGCCTCGTGTAGGCATCGTTGCCTCTTTAGTCAACCTTTTGACTAGAATCTGGTTTTCCGTTTTTTGCCTGAACCGTTGAGAACTTCAATTCTAAGTTCTCCTCCAGGGCTTCCGCTTCAGGGACTGTGAAGACCCCCAGTGACTCTTTTAAACACCAGGTCGTGCATCTCTCACTATCAAACATGATGGTCCCCATTCCCCAATCAATTGCAAGGCTATGTTCTCTCAACCATGGTATTCCAAGAACTGCCTCCTGGTTTTGTAAATTTGCCACTTGGAAGGTAATACTTTCCCTATGGCTACCGATGTCCATAGGTACTGTCGTCGTATGGGTTACAGGACCCATCGTGCTAAGTTTGCCGTCCACCAGGTAAATTTATCGTTGTTGTTTAGCCTTTGCCATAGATATGCCGTACTTTTCGCATACCTCTTTATCAATAAAGTCCTCAGTCGCTGCTGAGTCGATCATTCCGTTGATGCTGATAATCTTGTCTCTCCCATGTAGTTGCATTTTTACCATCATATGGTCGTTTTCGTGTTACAGTGATTCCGTGTTGTTTAGTGCCGCGTAGATGCTTCGTATATCGATGGGTTTCTTTTTCCCCTTGTCTCTCAGACCATCGCTTACTGGGGATCGTCGTCTTTTTCCTCTTCGTTCTTTCGCTTTCGAGATCTATTTTGCAGATTGCGGTTCTTTGTTTCCATCGTGGGTTCTGAACCCTACTGACTGTCCTTGCCGGGTATTATTTCTCGTCTTTTGGGTTGGTGCAGTTTCTCATCATATGTCCTGGCTTTGCACATGCCATACACAAATTGTGTTTCTTTTCCTCGAATATTCGGTCTTTGATATTTTAAGAGCTTGTCTTCGCCTAGTCGCATCTAGGTCCATTGGGTCTCCTCGAGACTCCTGTAGTCGTTGGGTCTTGAAGGTGCCGTCGTAGTGTCTGGCAAGGTCGTATACTTTGGATTTTGACTTTCCTTGCACATGTTTGATAATGTCGAAGCGGTTTTCCTGATTAATGGCCCATACCGCCATTTCCTCTGTCGTCGTGAAGTCTTGAGCCCTCATGGCCCATGCGTTCTGAATTTCTTCGTGTAAGCCTCTTAGGAAAGCCCTTCCCAAGGTTACTTCGTCGAATTCCGCCTCTGTTGCCAATAGTCGTAACTCGTTCCAGAAATCAGTCACATTCTGGCTCCCTTGCTTGATTATCTCGATTTTATTTCTTGCCGTTTCCCCAGCATCCACGTCGCCGAATTGTATGCGTAGAGTGGCTTGAAATTCTGCCCAGTTATTCCATGTGGCAGGGGTCTTTCCTTCCACATATGGAGTCATCCATTTGCCTGCTGATTCCCTCAGTAGAGATTTGGCGAAGTCCACTTTTACTCTTTCTTCATTTTCTCCCATCCTAGTGCTGTGTAGTAGATTGCAAGTTGGACTAGCCATGCTCGCAGTTTGGTACGGTCTCCAGTAAATGTGTCTGGGGTTTTGATTATTGGCCTCCGCACAGTCTGTTCCTGTCGATTCTCCAGCACTGTTCTGATCAACTCATGGAGTTGTTCCCTCGTGAGAGTTATCGTATCCGCTGGCCCTTCTACCCCCTACATTATCTGTATTGGGGATGCTTTTGAGGTTACTGACCCTGATCTGGATCTTGCTTCAGGGGTGACCGGGCTTGGAGGTCTTGGGGATCCTTCTCGCGATATCTCGCTTAAGGTTTGTCCAAGTTCTGCTTGTAGTCCTAAGAAAGTTTGTCGATCGTTGAAGTCTGGTACATCTGTATCTGTAGGTGAATCCGTTTTGTATTGGTTAAGTGTCCCAAAAGACGCAACCAAAGGTTACAAACCTATCCCTAGTCTGCCGGGCAAGGCACACTATCTTCTTCAACTGCAACAGGTAACGATAGGTACCGCTGTTCTTACCGCTCATCAGGTCTCGTAGCCTTGAGTTGCAGTTGGAACGCTGAGTCCTCTCACTCCTAGCCCTTGCGACTGCTCCTTAGCGAGATGTTCCTTGAATCACCTATCGGTCGGTAATATAAACAGATAGTCATAATAAGAATAAAGTATAGATTGAACTAATAGGTAAAATATAACATAGGGAGTAACTTAGGTGGTTGCGTGAAGAGCTAGCTATCTGTATCAATGACCCTCCTTATATAGGCGCTCTTCCCACAACCCTAACCCTGTTGCCTTTTACTATGAGTCACCTCTTTACTATGACTGCCATGTGAGTCATAGTATAACAAACATCCTACGACTCACAATTTAAGTCATAGTATACAATCCCCATAATATCCAATTTCCATAAAAGGTCATGTGCGCTAATCGCGTCACATGCGTGAAACCCCAGACTCATACTTGTAGTCAGGTGCGAAAGTCATAACATCATATGACCTCACAATCCTGAGTCATGAAACCATAAACATAAATCAAATCAAACATCATAATCATAAATGATCTCACAAATCGTGAGTCATGTGAAATGTTCCATATTTCTAAGTCACGATCTGTGACAGCCAATGAGACAATTGCACTCCGCCCCATCTCCTATGTGACATCAGCTGTTCCAATATACCACATTACTGATTCCTCTAAGGTTGGATCATGAGCATGGGTTGGCCAAGGACCCTCCCCTGAGAAAGCATACCCTGCTGCATTCCACAGCTGAAAGTTTGCTCAAAGTCAGCTGCACCACCCTGTCAATGAATTGAAACATTTGGCGGTTTTAGATGCCATTGAGGTATTCCATCTGATTTTATATGGTACCAAGTTCACTGTTGTATCTGACCTCAAGGCACTATCCTTTTTCCTGAAACAGACTGACCTATCTTACTGCTAAACCAGATGGTGCCTGTCACTGCAATATTATGATTTCGATATCATACGCAGACCTGGGAAAGATTATGTCCTTGCAGATGCACTATCCAGGATCTATGAAGAAACCCTAGCTGATGACCAAATACTTGAAGATCCTAAAGAGAAGAAGGCTCTTAAGACCACCGCCTCCACCATGAACAGTGTAACAAGTTACTACCTCAACATCGCCCATCCCCAAGACCTTTCTTCTTCCCTCGCTCTCAAGTTCCCTCTTGCATTCTTACTCCTAAACATCACTCCATGTGGAACTCACATCATGGCACCAGCTTAAACCCCTCCATCTTCTAAGAAGCGAGTCACTACTCAGATTCTGTTGAACAAGCCATGGACAAATCAGCAGATACCCTAGAGCTTGCAACCAATGTCATTCAAGGTTGTGAAATCGTCGCGACCTCCCCCTATCTCAGCAACCCTCAAGAGCCATCTTTAGCCACAGTACTTATTGAGCGAGCTAAAGCACAACTGTCTAGGCTAGCGGCGAGAATTAACAATCCTCCAGGAGTTATGGAGCAACCACTGCATCCAGATGCTATTACCAACTATTTCAACCGAATCCAGGACTCTATTACCAAACTGCAATCCCTTGCAGTCACCACCTCCAGCAATATCGCCCCCAGCAGCACACCTACCAAACCCAACCCTCAGCCAACACCTGTCCCTCCTCGACCCCCAGTCAATGAACTCCACCGATTTCTTCAATCTAATAGACACAGACCCCTGCATTTGACTGCATGTGTCTGGGACAAATGCCAAACTCACATAAATGGAAAGAATACAGGATACTTTCCCTCCGGATCTCGCAATATTCCAGGACCCTTGCCTCTCTACTCTTCCTCAAACTCAGTCTCCTTTCATCATCTTAAGTGCAGAGCAGAACACAGATGGGCTGTTCCTCCTCCCCTTAATGATGGTGATAGCTTCCCAGTCTTTCATACAGTTATTGATAAAGGAAAAGAAAGTGAAATAGCGGATATAGACCAAGCCTAGTATCTACCCACAACAGAAGCAGCTGTCTCTTTTCAGGATTGCTTCTTTGATCATCCCACTTCATAGCTTGACCTTCGCGCTTTTCAATTCACCAACTAGATGAAAGGAAAGTGGTACTCAAGTATTCGAAATGCTACCCAGAATAACCCTCACCTTGAAGTAGTTACTAAGGCTATCGACAACCTTGAATATCTCTTATATGATGGAGTTCTTGTCAGAAAGTAGAAGGATAACCGCAGAGACTGTCCATATATCCCCTATGAAGCAAGCTATCAAGGGTCTAACATCAGAAGCGAAATATTTCGCATTACTAATGAACAAATGTCACACATGGGTTGGCAGAAATGTTTTGAATACACTTCAGGACACTCCCACTGGCCCCCTATGAGGAACAACCCCTAAAACTATGTCCACAGATGCCACCTATGCCAGATCGGCAAGCAACCTGCCACTGTCCCTGTCGGATCAGTCACCCCTCTCTCTGTCTATAGACAGCCATTCTGGTCCCTTGCAATTGACTTTGCAGGGCCCTTCCCCTGCGATTCTAAGCTTGAACTTATCTTGCTTGTCTTGGATCGATTCACTGGCTTTACCTAACTCATACCAGTCTCACAAAATATCACCACTATTGAAACAGCACACACCCTCATTGTGCGAGTCTCATCCATTCATCGCTTCCCTACCTCCCTAGTCTCTGACAGAGACCCCAAGTTTACCTAATGCTTTTAGACACAGCTTATGGCGAATCTCAATGTTAATCTCAACATGGCTACAGCCTACCATCACCATACCAATGGACAGACTGAGCGCAGAATCAGCACTGTTCTCCAATGCCTTAATAACTATGTTAACCTTAAAGGATCCAAAAGGCTTCACCACCTACTTCCTGTACAGACTGCAATCAATGCAGCCCCCAGTGATACCACAGAGCTCTCCCCCTTCGAAATCACCTTCAGCAGACTACCAAAACTCCTCCATAGTGTCAAAGTTCTCACCACTTCACTACTACCAGCAGATGAGATTGCCTCACAGATCATGAAGAACCAGCAACTTGCCAGATATGCACTCAAGAAGGCCAGAGCTTGTCAACCCACCTCCAGTGAAAACAGAAGAAAGGATGGACCCCCAATCATCCTGAACAAAACTGTAGTTATCCTCAAGTCAGTACCATATGTCCATAAGGTTGAACGAAATCACAAGCTAGGTGGACTATGGTTAGGACCCTTCTCAGTCAGCAAAGGACCTGACAGACACTACAACTACAAACTCATACTTCCCCCTGTGATTTCAGGAATCCACCCATGGATCCATCACAGCCATCTTCGCATTTACCTAAGACCCAACCTCTTCGCATTCCCAGGAACACCTGAACCCATATCCAAAGAGCCTGTCACCATCGATGCCAGTGGACAAGAGCTATGGGAAATCAAAAAGATACTCTAAGATGGAATCTATCGCAGAGAGAAACAGTTCTTGATCTATTAGAAAGGCTATGACGAAATCGAAGCAACATGGGCACACTTCTACAACCTACAAGGCGCCAGCACCCTCATCACATTCTACAGGTTCAATACCTACAAAGAAGCTATACCTTTCAGACTCCCCTGGTCCCCTAGCCAGACTTTCTCTCCCTCGACACATCAGAAACCAGACTATGCCCCCCTCTCACCTTACCTTGACCGTGACGGATTTTGGAAACCTCTCAAAGACTCTGACTACTCAGAATCCGATAGCAGTACAACACTCGTCACATTGTACAAATCTCAGATGCAAGGCTAACTGATTCCTTGTATTGTCTTCGCTACTATGAGGCTAATAAAGGTGTAAGGTCGTGACACCAGTGATGGATATATGTTTAGTGATATAGTTATATATTTTGAAATTGAGTAGAATTCCCCAAAGGTGGGTTGATTATTAATCCATTTAGGTTATTCCTTATTATTTTGTTTGTTTAATTTCTTTTAAGGAGAATGTAACGGAATCATACTATGTTTCTACTATTACTACTGACTTGACGTTGGTTATTACATATTTGTGTTTATACATGAAAAAAGCTACTATTTGGTTGTCTCTTCCAACTTGATTATGCCTTTCTAACTGGTTATTCTTTCCTTGTTTCGCTTATCATTACCCCTTCTTGCTTTTACCGATTTATCTATCGCTATCCTCCTGCTATACCTACTGGATTTGTATAGTATTAGTGATCTCTTGTTCCTTCTTTGGATTCCACAACATGTTTTGTTAACTCCATCCTGTCGCTTTTAACTCTCTATTTTCGGAATATGGTTACCTTGTGATGCTGCCTCTGTTAGCCTATTGTTGGACAGGATTTTTGCACTTTTATTAAGTTTTCCTAGCTACCATCTTTTGTATTTAAAGAGCCTACAATCCCTTAAGGATTAGGACTCTCAAGCCTCTCAGGACTATCATCTTCAATACTATAAGTTGAACGGTTACTCTATTACTTCCATACTATTTACCTTGTCTATTGAAGACCTATCCATCATCGCTTCTCCCCCTATCCTAATCGTATCTTCAGAGTCCCTTTGGGATTCTCGATATACTTGAGAGTAGGTTAAAGTCTGGATGGCTCGAATATTTTGGTAGGTTTTGATAAGTCTTCTTTGTTCAATGTTTACAATAGAAGGATGGATGGGATAAATACAGTCCCACGCACCAGTTTGTTAACTACTGTTAATTATCCTTCTCTCATAGTTGGCGACCTTAATGTACATAATCTCTACACAGATCCATGCAGAGATATGGCTGGCGATGAGAGGAGGACTGGAGAGCATTCCCTACGACTGGCTGGGCTACATAGTTACTCAATACTTAACAAACTGGGAGTATACACACGGACCCCTGATACCTCACAGTACCGATCATCAGTCATTGATTACTCTCTTGCGAACTGACACCTGGCTGAGTACATCAAGGACTGGAGGACCAACTTCGAATATACAGGATCAGACTATCAGGTAATTGCTACTCTAATCACCTCAACACCATTTACTCAATCCAGACCATCCCCACCCTGGGACAAGATAGTATGCCATGAGACAGGAAAACCAAATGAGGCTATTGAGATAAAGCTGAAGGGGTTGATTAATAGCAATAGCGGGCCGCTCCTTATGCTCAGACAAACACCTAGCGTGGAACCAAAAACGGCTATTGATGACTACGATTACAACCTGCACCTAGTAATACATACAGTACAGAAATTAGCACCTGTCAAGAGCCCATGCAAGTTGTTGAAACCGTGGTGGAACAAGGACCTCCCACGGATAAGAGAGAACTGCAACGCTTGGTGCTGACGGGTAGGCCAGAACTTCCTTTTACGAGATACGTTAATAAGAGCATAGAAGAATTTCCATAAAACGGTCAAAAAAGCTAAGGCAGCACACTGGAAAACCATCCTTGAGGATGCGAAGAAGAACGACATATGGACGGCTCCATAATTAACCAAAGATAGACTTGACAATAAGGTACCTGGCTCTGGACTTTGCACCTCTGCAGCGACCCTAGGCCAGACTATTATGACCCATTTTTTTCCTCCCAACCCTGACCCAGTCCAAGTGCACCCACCTGTTTGGATAAGGTTGAACAACGAAGAGAAACTTGTTGCACAAGACATTGCCAATGTACTTGCAAAGTGCGACAACATATCTACCCCAGGGTGAGATCATGTGCCTTATTCGGTTTAGAAAGGGATTCATCAACTTGACCATTGAATCATTCACAACCTCATCAATTACCTGCTTACATGCTCTATACACCCCAATAGCCTTAAGAAACTTTTGCGTATCCTTCTGCGAAAGCCATGGAAGGAGGGCTACGAGGCTTTAGCAAGCTATAGAGTTATTGCCCTACTGCGACTTTCTCCAAGATAGTCAAGATAATAATCAATACACGGCGGATATATTTTGCCAAAGGAGCAGGCCTGTACTCGTTGAGACTGACAGGAAGTCTTCCACTGAGAGCGATGTTTGATGCTGGAATCTCGTTAAAACACTGGGTGCAGGAGAAGCCGGCTGCCTGGTGTTGTGTAAGTATCATGCTCCTAGATGTCAGGGCAGGCTTCGACAACATTGACCACTGGACCCTTCTCGAAAGGTTGCGGATATTTGGAAAACACAGGTATATGGTTAGGTGGATTTCGAATTCATATCTTACAGATAATGCACGATAGTTTTCCCAACATCTCTAAGGAAAACAGTGTGCGTTACTACGGGTATACCACATGGATCTCCACTTTCGCTAATCCTATTTGTAATCTATGTAGAACCACTGCACGAGTACAATCACAACAGGTAACGCTTTATCTGCGGGTACATTGACGATATCCAAGGTATGGTGGAATCCGGCTCTTGGATAGAGAAATACACGAAAACTTGAAAGACACTACTGGCAGTTGGACAGCATGGTCAAGAACATTCAGCTATGTTTCCCACCAGCAAAGATAGAACTAAAACATTAGAGGACCCCACGGGACAGAGCCCACACATGTGAGATAGCATCAGGATAGTGGATGACTTTATCGAACCAGCTAAGGAAAGTGTAACCTACTCCCAAGTATCTCGTGAATCCCAAAGGGACTCTGAAGATACTATTAGGATAGGGGGAGATGCGTCGATAGAGTGGTCTTCAATAGACAAGGTAAAAGGTACGGAACTAATAGAGTGACCATTCAACTTATAGTATTAAAGATAATAGTCCTGAGAGGCTTGAGAGTCCGAATCCTTAAGGGATTGCAGGCTCTTTAAATACAAAAGATTGTAGCTAGGAAAACTAAACAAAAGCGCAAACATCCTGTCCAACAACATGCTAACAGAGGCAGCATAACAAGGTAACCATATTCCAAAAACAGAGGGTTAAAAGCGACAGAATGGAGCTAACATAACAAGTAATGGAATCCAAACAGGAAGGAACAAGAGATCGCAACTACTATACAAATCCTGTAGGTTTAGCAGGAGGATAGCGATACCCAAATGGGTAGAAGCAAGGAGGGGTAGTGACAAGTGAAACAAGGAAGGAGTAACCAGTTAGGAAGTCATAATCAAGTAGGAAGGGACAACCAAATAGTAGCGCTTATCATGTATAAACCCAAATAAGTAATAACCAACATCAAGTCAGTAGTGATAGTAGAAACATAGTATGATTCCGTTACATTCCCCTTCAATGAAATAAAACAAAACAAAACAATAAGGAATATCCTAAAGGGCTTAATAACCAACACGCCTTTGGAGCATTCCACTCAATTTCAAAATATATAACTTAATCAGTAAACATATATCCATCACTGGTTTCAGAACCTTACACCTTAATTAGACCCATAGTAGCGAAGACAATACCATGAAGCAGTTAGCTTTCCATCTCAGATTCGTGCAAGGTGGAGAGTGTTGTGCTGGTATTGGATTCTGAGAGTCTGTGTCTTGAAGGGGTTTCCAATATCCATCAGGGTCAAGCTCAGGTGAGAGGGGGGCATAGTCTGGTTTCTGAAGTGTCCAGGCAGAGAAAGTCTCGCCATGGGACCAAGGGAGTCTGAAAGGTATAGATTCATTGTAGGTATCGAACCAGTAGGATCTGATAAGGGTGCTGGCTCCTTCTAGGTTGTAGAGGGGTTCCCATGTTGCTTCGATTTCATCGTAGCCTTCCAATGGATCTAGAACTGTCTTATTCTGCAATAGATTCAATCTTTGAGTATCTTTTCGATTTCCCATTGCTCTTGTCGACTAGCATCGATGGTGACAGGATCTTTGGATATGGGTTCAGGTGTTCCTGGGAAGGCGAAGGGGTTGAGTCTTAGGTAAATGTGAAGATGGTTGCAATGGATCCATGGGTGGATTCCTGCCATCACTAAAGGGAGTATGAGGTTGTAGTTGTTATGTCAGTTAGGTCCTTCGCTCACAGAGAAAGGTCCTAACTATGGTCCACCTAGCTTGTGATTTCGTCCAACCTTATGGACATAGGGTGCTGATTTGAGGATAATTTCAGTTTCGTTAGAGATGATTGTGGGTCCATCCTTTCTTCTGTTTACACTGGAGGTAGTTTGGCGTGCTCTGCCATGCTCGAGTGCATCTCAGGTAAGTTGTTGATTCTTGATGATCTGTGAAGCGATCTTGTCTGCTGCTGGTACTGAAGTGGGGAGAACTCTGATGCTCGAGAGGCGGTTTGGTAGTCTGCCAAAGGTGATTTCGAAGGGGGGGAGTTCTGTGCTAATGCTGGGGGCTGCATTGATTTCAGTCTGGAAATGAGGTAGGTGGCGAACCAACTTGATTCCTTAAGGGTTGACATAGTTCCTAAGGCATTGGCGAACAGTTCTGATTCGGCCCTCAGTCTGTCCATTGGTCTGGTGATGATATGCTGTAGCCATGATGAGATCAACATTAAGATTCGTCATAAGCTGTGTCCAAAAGCGTGAGGTAAACTTGGGGTCTCTGTCAGAGACTAGGGATGTAGGGAAACCATGAATGTATAAACTAGCACAATGAGGATGTGTGCTGTTTCGATAGCTGTAATGTTCTGGGAGACTGGTATGAGGTAGGTAAAGCCACTGATTCGATCCAAGACAACCATGATGAGTTGAAGGTTTAAATCGCTAGGGAAGGGTCCTACATAGTCAATTGCAAGGGACGAGAATGGCTGCCTGGGGATAGGGAGGGAGGTGACCGATCGTTCAGGGACAGTGGTAGATTGCTTGTAGAGCTGGCATAGGTGGCATCTGCGGACATAGTCTTTAAAATCATTCCTCATGGAGAGCCAGTAGCAGTATCTTGAAGCATATTCAAAACATTTCTGCCAACCCATATGTGCAATTTGTTCGTGGGTAATGCGTACAATTTCGCTTGTGATGTTAGTACCTTGATAGCTTGCTTCATAGGGGACATAAGGAGAGTCGCTGCGAACATCCTTCCCCTTTCTGATGAGAACTCCATCATATAAGAGCCAGTCAGGGTGGTCGATAGCCTTGGTAACTACCTCAAGGAGAGGGTCATTTTGGGTAGTATTTCGAATGCTGGAGTACCACTTTCCTTTAATGTAGTTGGTGAGCTGAAAAGCATGAAGGTCAAACTGTGAAGAGGGCAGATCAAAGAAGCAGTCCTCATAATCGACAGGTGCTTCTGGGGTAGGTAGATCCCATCCTTGGTCGATATCCGGTATTTCTCTTTCTTTTCCCTTTAATCACTGTATGAAAGACTGGGTGGCCATCCTCATCGTGGAGGGGAGGAGGAACAGCCCATCACTGTTCTACTCTGCGCTCAGGATAATGAGGGGAGACAAAGTTGGGGGAAGAGTAAAGAGGCAATAGTCTTGGAATATTGCGAGATGCTGTAGGAAAGTATACTGTATTCTTTCCATTTATGTGGGTTTAACATTCGTCACAGATACAGGCAGTCTAGTGCATGGCTCTGTGTCTATTAGATTGAAGAAATCGGTCCTGTTCATTGACTGGGGGTCGAGGAGGGACTGGGGTGGGCTAGTGGTCAGGTTCAGTAGGTGTGCTGCTAGGGGCGATATTTCCGGAGGTGGTGACTGCAAGGGATTCCAGTTAGGTGATCGAATCGTGGATTCAGTTAAAGCATTTGGTGATAGCATCCAGATACAGTGGTTGGTCCATATCTCCTGGAGTAATGTTAATTCTCGCCGCAAGGCCAGACAGTTGCACTTTAGCTCGCTCAATAAGTACTGTGGCATGGGATATCTCTTGAGGGTTGCAGGGATAGGAGGAAGTCTCGACGATTTCAGAACCTTGAATGACATTGGTTGCAAGCTCTAGGGTATCTGCTGCTTTATCCTTGGCTTGTTCAACTGAATCTGGGTAGTGACTCGCTTCTTGGGAGCTAGAGGGGTTTGAGCTGGTGCCATGATGTGAGTTCCACATGGAGTGGTGTTTAGGAGTAAGAATGCGAGAGGGTACTTGCAGAGTGAGGGCTGAAGAAGGGTCTAGTGCATGGGCGATGTTGAGGTAGGGTTTTGATACACTGTTCATGGCGGAGGAGGGGGTCTTTATAGGTTTCTTCTCTGTAGGGTCTTCGAGTATTTGTTCTTCTTCGGCTGGGGTATCTTCATAGATCCTTGATAGTTGTAACGACCCCTAGATCAGTTGGTATAGCTTACCGAACCTCAGCCCAGCCAGTGGTCCTACTAGGACATGGACAGGAACAGTACCAGACACCTGCAAATTGACATAGCAACCATAAGTACCTTTCATGATGAAAGGGTACTTAGGTACCTAGTTAGATAGGGTAACCCAACAAGGCCGGGTAACCTTGGTGCACACTTAGGTAGGGTAACCCAACAAGGCCGGGTAACTTTGGTGCACACTTAGGTAGGGTAATCCCGCTAGACAGGGTAACCGTGGAGCTACAGTCAGGCAGGGTAACCCTCTTGAGTAGGGTAACCCGGAAGCATGGTTGGGCAGGGTAACCCTTTAGATAGGGTAACCCATCTCCTCGGTTAGGCTGGGTAACCACTTAGGCAGGGTAACAGGGAGCCCTAGGAATACATGGTAAGCAGTGTAGACGCCGCCGTGCGTTCTACATTCGTGTAACCAGGTCTTTCTAGCTCGTGGAATCGCGTGTAACAAATAGGTCAGTTACGCGGAACCTTCTGGTAACGCAAAGGGGCGTTACACAGACTTCCGCACTGATTTGCACCTTGATAAGGCCCAGTTACCCGACCTTGGGGATCGCAGGTGAAATCGTGGACCTCAAGTTACCCTCCCCTAACGTTACGCGAGACGCGAAATCCTACTACAAGTACCCCAGGGTCGTTGGATGATTTTGGCGCGTCCAACACCCCCTTGCGGCTCCCACGTTCGCCCCTTGCGACGGGTGGGAAAGGGTGACAGTTGGTAAATGCCTAACAAAACTGAGAAATCAAAGGTGGCAGCGTAACCTTGTATACGTCACTGCCGTCCTTCCGACCAGATGCTGTCCGCAGGATATATATAGGGCTGGGCGACGGCCGACCCGGGCAAGTTGTTAGTATTGACATCAGATGGCCTTCCGAGGGTATTCTTGGTGCCTATAATCCCTATGGGAGGTATAGGGGTCCCCCGGAATAGCTATCTGAGAGTCGGGAATAAACGGAAGTTTGTCTGGATAAAACTCTATTACTTATACAACGATGGCCCAGGCGCTATACCATTACTGAGGGACGTTACAGGACTCTAAAAGGCATTCAGTCTTATCACAGCTAGGGTGATCCCTGAAAGGTTGGCTATAGGTAACGCCTATTTAGCCAACTCAGTAAAGACACTTACCGGGGGAGCTACGCAGTAACAAGAAAAGCTTCCGATAGGCCAAGTAGACACAGTTGACTGCAGTGCTTGCATAGACGGAAAAAAGCCATAGGGCTACTGAGTCTCATACCTAGGTTTGGGTCCAAAGTCGGATTGTCAGTTGGCCATTGACAAGACGGCGATCGGAAAGGTTTTTCTCTCCTGCAGGTATAATCAAAATGCATTGCAGAAAACCTCTATGATTGAATGGACTCAACTTACCCGAGCGATCCACAGGCCCTGAAGTTAATTCTGGAATGGCAATGTGTCAGATGATCCCTGAGTGGAGAAGGGAGCTCTCTTAACGGTCGGAGTAGGGATGGGTGTCGTTGGCTTTATAATTCTACTTAAGTAAACGCGAACTGCACGCTACTCTGATAACCAACTATCCTCTCAAGAAGACTTGAATTGAGTGAAGCTCTGGCTTAAGGATATTAAGTTTAATCATTTGATTGAATTATTTTACCTTTACCTTCTGTGAACTTTGCGTTGAGTCTTTTGTTGCGGTCGCAACCTTAGGATCCATCTTCCTATAGGGTGCCCCCGTTACAGTATATCGTTAAGCTCTTCGCTTAACTCTCTCCTGAGAATTGTTGCTCCTCGAGACCCCTTTCTGACATTTACGAGTACTGGTAACCTTGTCAGGAACAAGTAGGCCAGGGCGGAAAGTATTATGTCTGAAATGTCTCTTACGCGTTTACAACGGACTACCGTCCCACCCACACCGGGCCCCCTCTTGGACTACGATGTTATCGCAGACCTAAGGGGCCTGGGTTGGGAGGCGGTTACGAAGTTGATTGAAGCGGCACCCATTGAGGTGGCTGAGGAATGTCAGACCATGGTGGTCCTCCATCCTAGGGCACTCATGGAATCCTTCACCCACAATCCCTCCGTGATGGTACCTGAGGCGGTCCCTGAACGGGTTACTTTTGAACGTTTTACCCACGAAGTCTTTCAGAAATACATCCTACATGAAGTTGGCCGTAGGTTCGTGGAAGCACAGTCCCAACTCGAATGCTTTGTGGAGGCAAACCAGATCTATTTTCAAGAGAAAATGGTCAACATGGCCACCGACTGGGTAAAGAAGGTCCAAGATGCCTATCGCCAGCAGGTAATGACAGCGCAAGCGCTGAAGGGTCGCCTAAAGGCCCTCGAGTGGGCTGTGAGTCAAGGAATCAGCATTGATTCCAAAAATGATGTGATTATGGAGCAAGCTCCTCCACTTCCCCTTGTCCGTACAGGACCGATCAGTTTTGCCCCGCACTTTGCGTAAGCTATGGCAAATGTCACATGGCATGAGCATTTAACGCCACATGCCAGGGAAGCTTTGGGACTTGGCCTTACTCCAGGCACATCGCGGGTATCACCTTTTGCCCTCGCTGTTGAAGCCCGCCTAGCCAGCCGAACTCCGAGCCCTTCTGGCTCAGGCACGGTGCGGAGGTCTTCACGCCTCCCAGGGGTAACAAAGGACAAGAGACCCGCAAAACCTAAAACTACGACCGCCATTGCAGCCCTTCCGGCTGAGCCATCAACGCCAACTATAGTTTTAGAAGCTTAGCGACCATATGCGGTGGCATAGGCAACTCCCTTGCCAGCCACACCAAAAAGTCCAGCTCCTCTTGTCCTCCCGACAGCACCGCCGGCTTCAGCCAAACGCATGGGCAGCGCTAGGAGGACTGGGTTTCCAGGGGTAGAAGCGCAGTCGGCTATGGCTTATTGTTCTTCTACTTGTAGGATCGAGGGAAGACCTGATGGGAATATTGCATTTCACCATAGCCCGCCATGTACGAAAGGGACCAGTGAACCGATAATGCAAAATCCCAAGGGTCCGAAGTTGAAAAAGACCCATTGTCGTTTCTGTGGTTCGGAAGACCATACGGATGTTGGAGCTTGTCCCCGCTTCCAACAGTTAGTTCAGAGGGGAGTGGATAAGGTCCTTGCTGCTAAAGGTCCTCCATCCCCCGCACCTCCCACAAGACTGTTTTGCCCTCCGGAAGCTTCTCTCCCAGAATCCAGGCACGGAAGCTAGGAGGACCGCTTTAGTGGATATGAGGAACCATTGGGACTCCGCGGTGGAAACACTGGTGGAGATGGTGGTAGCAGACCACCAGGTGGTGGAAACGTCGGCGAAGTAGGAGAACCGGGTGATTCCGACTCCTCGAGTAGTAGCGACGAATCCTCCTCCTCCCTTCCCGATCTCAGCTTATTTCTAGGCCGACGCAAGTCGCGCTGGAATGAGGCTAAGAAGTGACGGTATGATGAGTGGTGTCAAGCCTTGACGGACTTTCTTCGAAAGTCCAACAAGAAATCCCACACTCGGCAGAAGAAGCCCGAGAAGTTGGGGATCAAGGGGTTCAATGGAGACCCACTTGACACACAGCGATTCATCCAGGATGCGGAGATTAGGTTTGACTACTATCGATACTGTAAGCTGTCTGATATGGATAAAGTCAGCCTGATCATCGCGCTTCTTGAAGGGGCCGTAAAGCAATGGTACAACAGCATACATGTGCACATTAGCCAGGATACCGCTCAACGGGCAGGAGTGACCTTTAACCCAAGCAATGAGTTGCGCAATTGGGGAGGCTTTCGAAAACGCCTAGAGTCCGGTTTCGGCGGTCGCTCAGATCGGGATCGTGCTCATCGAGAGTGGAATGGTTTTGCTATGAAGCCAGGAAAGGTGGACCAATTTGTCGATGAACTCATTCGCTTAGCCAGTGAGTTGCATTATGACGTGGTAGTAGTGAAGGACAAGGCCCGTATTGGCATGACCGCTGAATTGCGGAATGCTTGGCGACTGAAGACTCCACACCCGCAAGCATACATCAATTACCTAAACCTGCTTCGCAACACCGGCCATCAGCTGGAAGACGTTGCATCCTTCAACAGAACGGGTGTTAAGGAAATGCCTACCACCCACGAACGAGGAGATGACAGGTCCGCGGTCACTAAGCGTCAACGAAAGAAGGAGCGCGGCCCTGGGAACCGAAATCCCCGGCCTCAAGCGAGCACGGCCAACCCCTCCCAGGTTAAGAAATCAGACTATGAAATCAAACATCGGAATATTCTGACTACTCTGATTAACAAACGCCGTAGGTTAAAGCAATGTTCGCAGTGTGGAACCGAGAGTCACTTTCGGAAACAGTGTACTGCTCCCGAACCCGTAGTGCAATCAATCAAACCCTCACGCAAGCGGTCTGCCTCTGAGGCTGAACATTTAGCACCAACGGTAACTAAACACCGTCGCATTGAGGCTCCACCCCCTGTTGTCAAAAGTGTTACCGAGGTCCGCGGTTCCCCTCCGATTTTGGAGGTGGACACCGACGGAAGTAATTAGGTAAGCCCTTTAGGCAATATCTGAGAAACCAGAAAGCTGACTACCACTCCTTGCATTAAGGCGCGGAGGAAAAGGTAGAAGGAAAGGGAAATTGGACAAGGTGAGTCCCCTCACCCTCACAAAAGAACAAGGCTGATCCGCCACTGTCAGGACAGGGTGGGATTACGGGTTTTCTTTTGTTAAGGTTATGCGAGGGTTTATTTCTTATTTCCTTTGTTGTTTGCTTTCAATGGGGAAGACCGATAGAAATGGTCTGGTTTCATTGGTTTTGTTTCACTTATGTATATCAATCAGGCAGGACTTGATTAAGCAATTGAACTTATTTACAAGTTTACCTGAGGAGGGTTAAATACCCGAAATCTCGCAGGCATGATAGTAAACACCCAAACTTTATTATAAAACGAGAGATACATTATGACACTTAAGCGACCAAAACCTGTTAGCGAAGAAAGACCCGCTAAGCGGCCGAGGCTAGTTGGCCCGCCGCCCCACAGTAGGTCAATACACGTGAAGGTCCGCTTGGACTGGAATTTCAAGAAGCATAGAAATAGTAAGGAAGCCTTACTTCTGTTGGACAGTGGCGCTACGGGTGCCGTGCTAAGTAGCACATGGGTTAAGAAAGCCCAATTGCCATGTATCCGTCGGAAACATCCGACACCAATCTCTGATGCAAGTGGCAACCAGATACTAGGGTCCGGGGAACATTACACCACGACGGTGAGAATGAAGATAGGCGACCATGTGAATGATATAAGGTTCGAACTTGCGGATATACCGGACACCAAGGTAGACGGCTATCTTACGATGTCGTGGTTGAAGGACCACAATCCCGATATTGACTGGGACACTGGTATTCTGAAGTGGCGTTCAGAATACTGTCAGACAAACTGCCTTGTCGCTAAGCGACGAATGGAGTTCATTACCAGTGAAGAACTCCTAGCTGAGGAGAGTAGTCAGGTATACCTTTTGGGTATGGCAATATATACTGGAGAAGATGGCAAGGACATTAGTGTCAGCCTACTACCAGAATATAGGGATTATGCAGATATTTTCAGTCAAGAAAATATAATTTCCCTTCCCCGGCATACTGAGTTTGATCACAGGATTGAACTCGAGCCAGGGGCCAAACCGCTATCGGGACCCATATACCCCCTCTCTAAGCGAGAATTAGATGTACTATATGACTACATCCGGGAAATGGAGGAACAAGGGAAGATCCGGCGTTCTACGTCGTCCGCCGGAGCCCCTATCCTCTTTGTGCCGAAGCCGGATGGAACGCTAGGGTTATGTATCGACTATCGTGGGCTTAATAAGTTAACTATTAAGAACAAGTATCCTTTGCCTTTGATGAACGAGCTACGAGATAGGCTCGGAAAAGCTACAGTGTTCACTAAGCTGGACCTGAAAAATGACTATTATCTCATCCGGATGGCACCGGGTGAAGAATGGAAAACCGCCTTTAAGAGTCGTTATGGCCTGTACGAGTCTACAGTAATACCGTTTGGGCTATGCAACGCACCATCTACCTTCCAGAGCATGATCAATAGCGTATTCAGGGATATGCTTAATGCAGGAGTCATCGCCTATATGGATGACATCTTGATATACTCAGAGACGATCGAAGAACATGTTTCGTTAGTTCGTCAGGTGATGGAGAGACTGCGCAAGGCAGGTCTTTGCGTTAGCATAAAGAAGTCCACCTTCCACCCAAGGGAAGTTGAATTCCTAGGGTATAAGATATCTGAGCATGGGATATCTATGACGACTCGTAAGGTAGAGGAGATCAAGGCTTGGAAGACTCCTCAGAACGTAACTGACGTTCAATGCTTCATGGGCTTTGCGAACTTCTATCGTCGATTCATCAACGGGTTTAGTAAAGTGGCAAACCCGCTAACGGATCTGACCAAGAAGAATGTAACGTGGGACTGGTCACCCTCTTGTGAGCGGTCATTTGAACATCTAAAGGAGTTGTTCACCACTGGTCCCATTCTGACACACTTTGATGGCTCTCGTCCAACTAAGGTGGAGACAGACGCCAGTGATTTTGCATTGGGTGCTGTGCTATCCCAATTATGTGATGACCAGAAATGGCACCCAGTGGCCTATCACAGTAGGAAGTTCCTGCCTGCGGAGGTGAACTACGATGTTCACGATAAAGAGATGACGGCGATCGTCGCAGCATTCAAGGAATGGGTACATCTATTGCGCTCGGTGGAGGACCAGATTGTGGTATATACAGACCACAAGAATCTGGAGTACTTTAATAGTACCAAGGTCCTTAACTGGAGGCAACACCACTGGGAGGAATTCCTGCAGCCGTTTAACTTCAAGGTGGTATACCGAGAAGGCCGGCTTAATGAGAAGGCGGTTGCGTTATCGCGGCGTAGGGACTACCGCCCGGAAGGGGGGAGTGATCCTCTACCACAAACATTTTTTCGGCCTGAGCAGTGGTACATACAGCAGGAACGAGACCTCCTGCGCCCACAGATGCTACTTACTTGTCAAGGTTTTCGCCTGCAGTCTGGATTTCTGACAGCCTTGCGTGCTGCTGCGAAACTAGATCAGGCGTACCAGGTAGTACTGAAGAAAGTGGTTAACAAAAGTAACACCCTGGATGCCCATTTCGATGTGGAAAAGGACTTGCTCACCTACAAGAATTGGTGGTATGTTCCGAAAGACGAGGGGCTTAAGCGAATAATCATGGAAGAAGAACATGATTCACGCATCGGTGGACACTTTGGAACATACAAGACAATAGCACGAGTTAAGGCAAACTTCTACTGGCCGAGAATGGAGGAAAACATCACTGAATATGTTCGGACCTGTGATGTGTGCCAAAGAAGCAAAACGATCCGGCATAAGAAGTTTGGTTTGCTTGAGCCTATTGAAGTTCTGATGAGACCATGGAATGCTATTTCCATGGACTTCATTGTGGCACTACCAAACTCAGAGGGATATACAAAGAATTGGGTCATAGTGGATAGATTCTCCAAGATGGCTCACTTTATCCCTTTAGCAACTGAGGTGCCCATAAAGGAACTTGCTCTCATATTTCTGAAGGAGATTTGGCGATTGCATGGGCTCCCAGAATCGATCATTTCTGATCGCGATACCCGTTTCACATCCAAGTTTTGGATGAGTCTCATGGATCTACTAGAAGTCAAACTCAATGTATCGACGGCCTTCCATCTGGAAACAGATGGGCAAACTGAGAGGGTTAATCAGACCTTGGAACAGTACCTAAGAAGTTACTGTTCCTACCAGCAAGACGATTGGGCTTCACTGCTACCCTTAGCGGAGCATGCATACAATACGTCGGTATCCGAGTCGTCGAAGGTCTCACCCTTCGAGGCGAACTACGGGTTTGTCCCACGGACCAATTGGTCCGGGGCCGTGTCTGAACATCAAAGTATACACCCAAACAGTGATCTTGTCGTCCAGGATTGGGAGGGCACATGGCAAGACATTCGAGAGACCCTACAAAGGGCTCAGGAACGACAGCGGAAATGGCATGACCAGAAGCGTCTTCCATCACCGGAGTATGTCACCCTGGAGGATGTAGTCCAAGGCAGAGCTAAGAAGGCAGACCGTGTTATGTTGGACCGACGTAACATTTGCACTAAGCGACCTATGGAGAAACTAGACTACAAGAGATTTGGACCTTTTGTAGTTAAGAGGAGAATAGGGACAGGGGCTTATGAGCTACAGCTGCCTGCAAGGTGGACAATCCATCCGGTCTTCAATGTGGGACTTCTGGAATCTTACCGTGAGGATCTGGTAGGCAGACCTGCTAAAGCCATACCAGAACCTGACATCGTTGATTCGGAGCCCAGCTACGTAGTAAGAGCCATAGTAGATAGCCGATGGTATGGAAGTATGTAAGCAAAATTCCCACACAGGTTTGTACAATACTTGATGTCGTGGGAAGGGTATGGCAGTGAAGAAAATTCATGGGAGCCGTACGAGATGTTGGAAGGAACCGCAGGCGAGGTATTGCTGCGTTTTCATGACTGGTATCCTGCTAAGCCAAGGGACCACCCGTTATGAAACGTACCCGAAAGGGGGATACGTGGGAAAATCAGCCCACACAAGAAAAATAAGTCTGAGGACAGACTTATGGAAGAGGGGGGTAGTGTAACGACCCCTAGATCAGTTGGTATAGCTTACCGAACCTCATCCCAGCCAGTGGTCCTACTAGAACATGGACAGGAACGGGACCGGACACCTGCAAAGTGACATAGCAACCATAAGTACCTTTCATGACGAAAGGGTACTTAGGTACCTATTTAGCTAGGGTAACCCAACAAGGCCGGGTAACCTTGGTGCACACTTAGGTAGGGTAACCCAACAAGGCCGGGTAACCTTGGTGCACACTTAGGTAGGGTAACCCCGCTAGACAGGGTAACCTTGGAGCTACAGTCAGGCAGGGTAACCCTCTGGAGTAGGGTAACCCGGAAGCATGGTTAGGCAGGGTAACCCTTTAGATAGGGTAACCCATCTCCTCAGTTAGGCAGAGTAACCACTTAGGCAGGGTAACAAGGAGCCCTAGGAAAACATGGTAAGCAGTGTAGACGCCGCCGGGCGTGCTACATTCGTGTAACCAGGTCTTTCTAGCTCGTGGAATCGCGTGTAACAAATAGGTCAGTTACGCGGAACCTTCTGGTGACGCAAAGGTGCGTTACACAGACTTCCGTACCGATTTGCCCCATGATAGGGCCCAGTTACCCTACCTTGGGGATCGCGGGTGAAATCTTGGACCTCAAGTTACCCTCCCCTAACGTTACGCGAGATGCGAAATCCTACTACAAGTACCCCAGGATCGTTGGAGTAATTTTGGCACGTCCAACACCCCCTTGCGGCTCCCACGTTCGCCCCTTGCGACGGGTGGGAAAGGGTGACAGTTGGTAAAAGCCTAACAAAACTGAGAAATCAAAGGTGGCAGCGTAACCCCGTATACGTCACTGCCGTCCTTCCGACCAGATGCTGTCCGCAGGATATATATAGGGGTGGGCGATGGCCGACCCGGGCAAGTTGTTAGTATTGACATCAGATGGCCTTCCGTGGGTATTCCAGGTGCCTATAATCCCTATGGGAGGTATGGAGGGCCCCCGGAATAGCTATCTGAGAGTCGGGGATAAACGGAAGATTGTCCGGATAAAGCTCTACTACTTATACAACGATGGCCCAGGCACTATACCATTACTGAGGGACGTTACAGGACTCTAAAGGGCATTCAGTCTTATCACGGCTAAGGTGATCCCTGAAAGGTTGGCTATAGGTATCGACTATTTAGCCAACTCAGTAAAGACACTTACCGGGGGAGCTACGCAGTCTCTAGAAAAGCTGCCGATAGGCCAAGTAGACACAGTTGACTGCAGTGCTTGCATAGACGGAAAAAAGCCATAGGGCTACTGAGTCTCATACTTAGGTTTGGGTCCAAAGTCGGATTGTCAGTTGGCCATCAACAAGACGGCGATCGGAAAGGTTTTTCTCTCCTGCAGGTATAATCAAAATGCATTGCAGAAAACCTCTATGATTGAACGGACTCAACTTACCCGAGCGATCCACAGGCCCTGAAGTTAATTCCGGAAGGGCAATGTGTCAGATGATCCCTGAGTGGAGAAGGGAGCTCTCTTAACGGTCGTAGTAGGGATGGGTGTCGTTGGCTTTATAATTCTACTTAAGTAAACGCGAACGGCACTCTACTCTGATAACCAACTATCCTCTCAAGAAGACTTGAATTGAGTGAAGCTCTGGCTTAAGGATATTAAGTTTTATCATTTGATTCAATTATTTTATCTTTACCTTCTGTGAACTTTGCGTTGAGTCTTTTGGTGCGGTCGCAACCTTTGGATCCATCTTCCTATAGGGTGCCCCCGTTACAATAGTGCATCTGCAAGGACATTGTCTTTGCCAGGTCTGTGTATGATATCAAAATCATAAGATTGTAGGAACATGCACCATCTAGTTTGGTAGTAAGGTAGGTCAGTCTGATTCATGAAAAAGGATAGTGCCTTGTTGTCAGTCACAACATTGAACTTGGTGCCATATAGAATCGGATGGAATGCCTCAATTGCATCCACAATCGCCAAAAGTTCCAATTGATGGACGGGGTAGTGCAGCGGACTTGTTGCAAACTTTCTGCGAAAGAATGCGTCAGGGTATGCTTTCTCAGGGGAGGGTCCTTAGCCAACCCATGCTGCAGATCCAACTTTAGAGGCGTCAGTAATGAGGTATATTGGATCAGCTGATGTCTCATATGAGATGGAGCAGAGCGTAATTGTTTCCTTGGCCATGCACTTAACCTGGTTTAAGGCTTCCTCATGCAGGGGTCGCCATTCAAACACATCTTGGGAAATTAGGTCCGAGAGGGGGGCAGTGGTAGAGGCATGGTGTGGAAGGAACTGTGCATGATATATCACAACTCCAATAAAGGTGTGAAAGTCCTTTTTCGATTTTGGTATGGGCCAGTCTTGGGTGAATCGAATTTTTTCTCGGTTTGCATGAATTCCTCTCATATCTATAACATGTCCTAGGAGTGAGAGCTTGGTGGCAAAGGATTTGCACTTGGCTGGTGATGCTTTGATTTGATGCTGCTTCAGTCTTCCCAATACTGATCTGATGTGCGAAAGATGGTCCTCAACTGTTTCTGAGTAGATTGTAATCTCATGCATGTATGCCCAAACAGGTTTTCCAATAAATCCTTCTAGGACAAACTCTATAACTCTCATAGCTGTAGCAGGGGCGTTAGCATCTCCTTGCAGCATAACTCTGCATGCAAAGGATCCAAAGGGTGTCTTGATGGTATTGTATTTCTCATCGCAATGGAGAACTTGAATTTGAAAGTACCAGTTTGCTAGGTCAATGGTGGATCTGAACTTTGCTCTGGCAACAGTTCTGAGTATCATGGCTTGGTTGGGCAACGCTCCATGGTCCTTGATAGTAATATCATTCCTGTGTACAAGGTCTGCAAGCAGTCTGATTACGCCATTGGGTTTCAGCTTTGGAAATATGTTGAGTGGGTTGTGTTCCTCGCTTGGGTAAATGATTCCTTTAGCTTTCCAGTCCTTAGTCAATGCTCTGTATGCTGGCATGATCTTGTCAGGGAATGTGAAGAATCTCGGATTATGGTCTGAAATTGTGTCTTTCAGCTGGATGTGGTGGTTGACATCTCTCAAAGGTCGTAGTTCCGCTGTCTTGTTGTCCGGGAATACTTTAGGAAACTCAGAAATGAAGTCAGGGGCATCTGCTTCATTCATGGCTCAAAATCTAGCATGAGTTGCTTTCTTGCAGGTCAAGTTGATTCCTTTTTTATGGAAGTTGATGATAGATTTTTCCGCAATCTATAATAGCATGGTGTGCAGCAATGTAAGGCATTCCTAGGAAGATATCATAGAAGTCCAGGGAACAGACTAGTGCTTCAGAGATATCGCCGCTTTCCTTATCAATCTATATGAGAGTGTTTGCAACATAGTTGATTGCTGAGCGTGATCCTTTAACTGTCATCTTCAGGTTGATAGGAGATCCGAGGTTTCTGGTAGGGATTTGGTGGGTAGTGACCAACTTTCCTGATATCAAGTTGTCTCCTATGGTTCCTGTATCGAATAGTGCCTTTGCCTTGTGGCCATTGACTGTGATGTATGCTTCAAGGGCTTGGGATTGAGTTCCACTGGGTCCTGCATGGTTTGTGGTAACTGTGACTGATTCCTTGACATAGGGATTGTCTTCCTGGGTGTGGTATGTTCTCCTGACATTCTGGGGTCTCCTGGATCCGCCAGGGCTTCCATTTCCTCACTGCTGGGTGCTCCTATGCTTCTTCTTTTCAAAGCAGTTATCGCAGTAGTGTCCATGTTTTCCACAATAGTAACAGTCATTGTCTCTTCTGCGCCGGTCCTTCTCAGCCTAGGATACTCTTAGATGCGGAGAGGTATTGTTAGAGAATCTTGGTTGATTTCGCTGGGTGCTGTTCTGGGGGCGCTTGGGTGCTCGTTGGGAAACTGGATTAGAGGTTGCATTTCCTTGTCGATTTCCATAGATTCCTGTAGAGTAGGCAATTGCATCTTGCTTTTCCACTATCTCCACTAGCTGGCCAAAGGAGGTATCTGAAATGATGTGTGGTTTCACTTTTCTCTTTAGTTTTATATCCATGGCGTCTAGGAGTCTCTGTTTCGCTGAATAGTCCCAAATTGTGCCTGGGGGGAGACTGTCTCTCAAGGTTTCAAGTCTGATTACAGAGTCGATAATCTTTGTTGTTTTTCCGCCTGTAGTTTGCTTGACTTGTAGCCACTGTTCATAGATGGTATCTGTGAATGTGGAAGGAAGGAAGTAGGCCTCGAATTTCTGTTTGAGTCCAGCAACATGGTGTGGTCTCCTTGGAATGCTTCATATTGGGTGAATTTATCGAGGGCTTTCTCTCTGCAATAGGCTAAATAGTATTGCAGGACTTCAGGGGCATCGTCAGTTATTCCAAAGCTGACGATGTATTAATGGACTGTGTTGAACCATGAGTTGATTCTCAATGGGTCGCGATCTTCTCCTTCACTTGTGAATGTAAATGGTTCAAGCCATTTAGGACGATTATTTCCCTCTGGGGGGACTGACATGGCGATGGGTGCAGGGCTTCGATTGCTAGGTGGACTTGTGGACTAGGTGGTCTCTGTAGACTACGTAAATCGTCTGGTGCAGGGCTTGGTTCTCTTGGTTCTCTTGATAGACCAAGTGGTCTAGGTGGGGAAGCTGGTGGTGCTGGTCCTAGAGCGTCCTCTGGACTGGAATCTGATTCTGATTCTGAGCTTGGTTCGTTCTTGGATTGGACTTCTTAGTGGAGTTGTTCTTGGACTTGTTCTTGGGCTTGGTCTAGGACTTGGTGTTGAGCTTGGGCTTGGTCTTGGTCTTCTTCTTCGCTGCTGCTGCTATCTACTGAAGATAGTTCTGAGTCCTCAGATGGTGGAGCAGGTGGGGGTACTGGCACTTGACTTTGAGGTGCTGAGGAGGATGCTACCGATCCTCTAGTGACGTTCCCTCTGTTTTCTCTTGGAAGCGAAATGGTTGCTAGCTAGGGTGAGCTTGTGTGACCAGGAGTCTGCTCAATTCCTTCTTGGAAACAGGGGGGTGTACTAGTACTGCAAGGTCAAGGTAGGCGAAGTTTGATCAGTCTTCTGCCGAAGATCAAAGGTATACTTGAGTCTAGGTCAAAAAATGTAACCTACTCCCAGGTATCTCGAGAATCCCAAAGGGACTCTGAAGATACTATTAGGATAGGGGGAGAAGCGTCGATGGAGAGGTCTTCAATAGACAAGGTAAAGGGTATGGAACTAATAGAGTGACCATTCAACTTGTAGTATTAAAGATGATAGTCCTGAGAGGCTTGAGAGTCCGGATCCTTAAGGGATTGCAGGCCCGTTAAATACAAAAGATTGTAGCTAGGAAAACTAAACAAAAGCGCAAACATCCTGTCCAACAACATGCTAACAGAGACAGCATAACAATGTAACCATATTCCAAAAACAGACAGTTAAAGCGACATGAAGGAGCTAACAAAACAAGTAATGGATTCCAAACAAGAAGGAACTAGATGTCGCTAATACTATACTAATCCAGTAGGTATAGCAGGAGGATAACGATACTGTAATGGGTAGATGCAAGGAGGGGTAGTGATAAGTGAAACTAGGAAAGAATCACCAGTTAGGAAGTTATAACCAAGTAGGAAAGGACAACTAAATAGTAGCGCTTGTTTGGTATAAACCCAAATAAGTAATAACCAACATCAAGTAGGTAGTAATAGTAGAAACATAGTAGGATTCCATTACAGAAAGTGTCAAATGGCTTGAGCTTCACTTTAAAACGAACTTCGGGTCCAGGACACACCTAACATGGCAGCTTATGCTGGCTCAGGCAGCTTTCGATCGGATAAAGAGACTCTCTACCCCCGGGGGCACACTGTCTTCATATAGTGCTAGACTGATGACTAAGGGTATCATTATTCTGACTATGTTGTATGGGAGTGAATTCTTGAATCCCATGATAGCCATGGAAAGAAAGATGGAAGTGTTGCTCAACCAGGTACGCAAATGGATTATGAACTGTTTTTACAATACAAACACGGTGTCGCTGGCAAATGAATCCTGCCTCATCCTACTGGAACTATACCTCGAACAGATTCGGTACATGCCAGCTATCAGGTTTACTACAGCGATTCCCGACAACAACATTGCGACCGACCTATTACCCACCAGTTTCCCGATGGTGTAGTCATACAGATACTCTACCAACCGCAGGGCTGCCTCTAATCGCCTTGGGCAAATGAAGCCTAAGACTTGGGACTCCTCCTTGGTTACATCCGCTCAGAGAATGCTACCACTTAATAGTATAGCGCGACGTGCACAGTTGCTCTTCAAGGAGTGGCCAGTTCCAAGAAAGCCAAATCTTGGTTTCCCCCTGTAACGGAATCCTATTATGTTTCCACTATTACTACTAACTTGATGTTGGTTATTACTTATTTGGGTTTATACCTGATAAGCGCTACCCGTTGGTTGTTCCATCCTATGTGGTTATGACTTCCTAACTGGTTATTCTTTCCTTGTTTCGCTTATTACTACGCCTCCTTGCTTCTACCCAGTTGGGTATCGCTATCCTCCTGCTATACCTACTGGATTTGTATAGTAGTAACGATCTCTTGTTCCTTCCTGTTTGGATTCCATTACTTGTTTTGTTAGCTCCATCCTGTCGCTTTTAACCCTCTGTTTTTGGAATATGGTTACCTTGGTATCCTGCCTCTGTTAGCATGTTTGTTGGACAGGATGTTTGCGCTTTTGTTTAGTTTTCCTAGCTACAATCTTTTGTATTTAAAGAGCCTGCAATCCCTTAAGGATTCGGACTCTCAAGCCTCACAGGACTATCATCTTTAATACTACAAGTTGAACGGTCACTCTATTAGATCCATACCTTTTACCTTGTCTATTGAAGACCTATCCATCGACGCTTCTCCCCCTATCCTTACAGTATCTTCAGAGTCCCATTGGGATTCTCGAGATACTTGGGAGTATGTTACATTTTTTGACCTAAACTCAAGTATACCTTTGATCTTCGGCAGAGGACTGATCACCTTTCACCTACCTTGACCCTGCAGTACTAGTACACCTCCCTGTTTCCAAGAAGGCCTTGAGCGGACTCCTGGCGAGACCAGCTCACCCTAGCTAGCAACCATTTCGCTTCCAAGAGATACCAGAAGGCATTTCACTAGAGGATCGGTAGCATCCTCCTCAGAACCCCAAAGTCAAGTGCCAGTACCTCCACCTGCACCACGATCAGAGGACTCAGAACTATCTTCAGTAGATAGCAGCAGTAGCGAATAAGAAGACCAAGACCAAGCCCAAGACCACGCCCAAGCTCAAGATCCAGACCAAGTCCAAGACCAAGCCCAAGTCCAAGAACAAGTCCAAGAACAGCTCCACCAAGAAATCCAATCCAAGAAAGAACCAAGCTCAGAATCGGAATCAGATTCTGGTCCAGAGGACGCTCTAGGACCAGCACCCCCAGCTTCGCCGCCTAGACTACCTAGTCTACTAAGAGAACCAAGCCCTGCACCAGACGATTTACCTAGTCCACCAAGACCACCTAGTCCACCAAGTCCACCAAGCAATCCAAGCCCTGCACCCATCGCCATGTCAGTCCCCCCAGAGGGAAATAATCGTCCCAAATGGCCTGCACCATTTACATTCACAGGAGAAGGAAAAGATCGAGACCAATTGAGAATCAACTCATGGTTCAACACAGTCCATCGATACATCGCCAGCTTTGGCATAACGGACGATGCCCCTGAAGCCCTGCAATACTATGGAGCCTATTGCAGAGAGAAAGCCCTCGATAAATTTACCCAATATGAAGCTTCCCAAGGAGACCACACAGTTGCTGGACTCAAACAGAAATTCGAGGCCTACTTCCTTCCTTCTAAATCCACTGATACCATCTATGAACAGTGGCTACAAGTCAAGCAAACTACAGGCGGAAAAACAGTACAGATTACCGACACTGTACTCAGACTTGAAACCTTGAGAGACATTCTCCAGCCTGGAACAATTTCGGACTATTCAGAGAAGCAGAGACTCCTAGATGCCATGGATATCAAACTCAAGCGGGAAGCGAAACCACATATCACTTCAGATACCTCGTTTGACCAGCTAGTGGAAATAGCGGAAAAGCGAGATGCAATTGCCCACTCTACAGGACTCTATGGAAATCGACAAGGAAATGCAACCTGTAATGCAGTTTCCTAACAAGCACCCAAGCGCCCCCAGAACACCACCCAACGAAATCAACCAAGGTTCTCCCATAACACCTCTCAGCATCCAAGAGTATCCCAGGCTGAGAAGGATCGGCGCAGGAGAGACAATTACTGTTACTATTGTTGAAAACATGGACAGTACTCCGATAACTGCTTTGAGAAGAAGAAGCATAGGAGTACCCAGCAGCGAGGAAATGGAGGCCCTGGCGGATCCAGAAGACCCCAGAATGTCAGGAGAACATACCACACCCAGGAAGACAATCCCCATGTGAAGGAATCAGTCACAGTTACCACAAACCATGCAGGACCTAGTGGAACTCAATCCCAAGCCCTCGAAGCATACATCACAGTCAATGGCCACAAAGCAAAGGCACTATTCGATACAGGAACCACAGGTGACAACTTGATATCAGGAAAGTTTGTCACCAACCACCAAATGCCTACCAGAGACCTCGAGACCCCTATCAACCTCAAGATGGCAGTTAAAGGATCACTCTCAGCAATCAACTGTGTTGCAAAGCCTGTCATACAGATTGACATAGAAAGCGGCGATATCTCTGAAGCCCTAGTCTTTTCCCTGTACAACTATGATATCTTCCTAGGAATGCCTTACCTTACTGCACACCATGCTGTTATAAATTGCGGAAAATCTATCATCACCTTCCCTGACAAAGGAATCACCTTTACCTGCAAGAAAGCAAGCCATGCACGATTTTCAGCAATCAATGAAGCAGATGCCCCTGACTTCATTTGTGAGTTTCCTACAGTATTCCCTGACAAGAAGACAGCGGAATTACCACCCTTGAGAGATGTCAACCACCATATCCAGCTGAAAGACACCATTTCGGACCATAATCCGAGATTCTTCACATTCCCTGACAAGATCATGCCAGCATACAGAGCATTGATCGAGGACTGGAAAGCTAAAGGAATCATTTACCCAAGCGAGGCACACAACTCAGTCAACATATTTCCAAAGCTGAAACCCAATGGCGAAATCAGACTGCTTGCAGACCTTGTACCCAGGAATGATATTACTAGCAAGGACCATGGAGCGATTCCCAACCAAGCCATGATACTCAGAACTGTTGCCAGAGCAAAGTTCAGATCCACCATTGACCTAGCAAACTGGTACTTTCAAATTCGAGTTCTCCCTAGTGATGAGAAATACAATACCATCAAGACACCCTTTGGATCCTTTGCATGCAGAGTTATGCTGCAAGGAGATGCCAACGCCCCTGCTACAGCTATGAGAGTTATAGAGTTTGTCCTAGATGGATTTATTGGAAAATTCGTTTAGGTATACATGGATGACATTACTATCTATTCAGAAACAGTTGAGGACCATATTTCGCACATCAGATCAGTCTTGGGAAGACTGAAACAGCATCAAATCAAAGCATCGCCAGCCAACTACAAATTCTTCGCCACCAAGTTCTCACTCCTACGACATGTTATAGATGAGAAAGGAATTCATGCAAACCCTGAAAAAATTCGATCTATCCAAGACTGGCCTACACCAAAATCGAAAAAGGAGGTTCAGACCATTACTGGAGTTGTGATATATCATGCACAGTTCCTTCCACACCTTGCCTCCACCACTGCCCCCCTCTCGGACCTAATTTCCCAAAATGTGTTTAAATGGCGACCCCTGCATGCAGAAGCCCTCTAACAGGTTAAGCGCCTGGCCAAAGAGACAATTCTGCTCCGCCCCATCTCATATGAAACATCAGCTGATCCAATATACCTCATTACTGACGCCTCTAGGGTTGGATAAGGAGCATGGGTTGGCCAAGGACCCTCCCCTGAGAAAGCATACCCTGTCGTATTCCACAGCAGAAAGTTTGCAACAAGTCAGCTGCACTACCCTGTCCATGAATTGGAACTTTTAGCGATTGTTGATGCCATTGAGGCATTCCATCCGATTCTATATGGCACCAAGTTCACTGTTGTATCAGACAACAAGGCACTATCCTTTTTCCTGAAGCAGACAGACCTACCTTACCGCCAAACTAGATGGCGCATGTTCCTGCAACTTATGATTTCGATATCATACACAGACCTGGCAAAGACAATGTCCTTGCAGATGCACTATCAAGGATCTATGAAGACACCCCTGCTGAAGAAGACCAAATACTCGAAGACCCTACACAGAAGAAGCCTATAAAGACCCCCTCCTCCACCATGAACAGTGTATCAAGACACTACCTCAACATCGCCCATGCCCTAGACCCTTCTTCAGCCCTCATTCTTCAAGTACCATCTCGCATTCTTACCCCTGAACACCACTCCATGTTGAACTCACATCATGGCACCAGCTCAAACCCCTCCAGCTCCCAAGAAGCGAGTCACTACTCAGATTCTGTTGAACAAGCAATGGACAAAGTAGCAGATACCCTCGAGCTTGCAACCAATGCCATACAAGGTTGTGAAATCGTCGAGACCTCCTCCTATCTCAGCAACCCTCAAGAGCCATCCCAGGCCACAGTACTTATTGAGCGAGCTAAAGCTCAACTGTCAGGCCTTGCCGCGAGAATTAACAATACTCCAGGAGATATAGACCAACCACTGCATCCAGATACTATCACCCACTGCTTTAAACCAATCCATGATTCTATCACCCAATTGGAATCCCTTGCAGTCACAACCTCCGCAAATATCGCCCCCAGCACCACACCTACTGAACCTGACCCTCAGCCCACACCAGTCCCTCCTCGACCCCCAGTCAAT
>QFET01006299.1:1209-24721 GCA_003316355.1 Tuber calosporum | reverse complement strand
TTTTTTTCTCGTTGTTGTTGCCATGATACCAAGGTATATATTTGGTCGTCATATTTATTTTGTTTGAGAGGGGACCCAACATCGGACTGATCGTCACTGGTGGGTGGGAATGGCGGTGGAAAAAGAAATATAGATAAGCATATATATATACGGGAGCTAAGTGAAGGAAAGCCGGAGACGGAAGGAAGGAATGGTGGGAATGGGGAGGAAGGAAACAATGACACTCTCTCATCACGGCTAAGGGTGTTTTTTTTTTTTGGCTACACTGGTTGGAGGGTATATTTAGATCTCTTTGGAGAGTATTTCACTATCCGCAAGGAGCGATGCTCAGAGCCTCTCTGGCAGCAGTCAAACACAACAAGAGACCACCACCGTACTCGTAGACCATCAGAAACTCCGCACCATTGCTCCACTGTGTCCTAATGTTATCCTCCTCACATCCATTACCTCCCGCTGACATGATGCCCGCACCAAATATAAGTTCCAAAACCGTACATACCAGCTAAACTACTCCAGCCCAAGTAAGTATGATACAGCTTCCATCCTTTCCTCCCCCAAGTCTCTCTAAAACTATCCCAAGGTCACAAGCAATCTCACTCCCGACCCGTAAAACACCGACAAAATCACGTCGCCATGTATAGGTGATGCACGTGTTGTGTAGGCCTTGAGTTTATGTTAGTGTCGCCATCACTCAAATCCCCTCCCCTCCTTCCCTCCCTCTGATCCTGCAACATCTCCTACTGCACGTGTTGACAGCTGACACCCCATCTGTCACCACAATACGTACGGTAAACGAACCTACGGTATCTTTGACTTGCCACCTTTCCACATCTTCTTCATCAAAAAAAATATATATATACTGTATACAGTGTATATCGCCAAGAAATCCACAGGCACCAATGCCATAGCTCGAGTAACCAAGCCACGAAGTCAGACCACCGTTCAAGGATCCAAACCAACTATGATACAGTGCGGTACAAGTACGGTACAAAGAACCGATAACACGTCTTGCCTTGCGGTCGATCCTATCGTATCATATCATCGCGCAAGGAACCGGCTCTAACTTCCCTGCTATGTACTTGTACTAGTACACGTACAGTTCAGTACGAATAGAGTGCCGTCAGAAAGATTAGCCTACCGTCCCATCCCACCCTAGCAAGATACAGTCTAACCCGTATCATCTCACTTCGTCTATTCCCGAATCTCACCCACTTTATCACAGAAGGCCCAATAACTTGACCCCTTTGGGAAGCATCTGCCACGATATTAGGGGGAACCATTAGCCTGTTTTTCCACTTAGCGGTCGGTATTCTTTGCATCCCACAGGTTAGCAACCCTGTTATGTGGTTCAATTGCCTGGAAAACCGTACCAAGGGATACCGTCAGAATACACAACATAAGCTTTGTCTCTTGTCTCCATGGAGGTTTGTACTCGTTCTGTACTCGTACGGCACATGAGTATCATATCATACAGTTACTCGAGTACTTTACAGTACAAGTACCGTATACCCGTAGTAAGCACTCACCCACCACTCAACCCTAAACATAATCCCTCCCTTCCCAGACAATCCCAAATGAACCCCCATCGCCCCCATCGCCCCATGGTACGAGTGTGGTGTCGGGTAGCTCTGAAACCGATCCTCACCTGATCTCATCCAACAATCAGTGGGCCCTAGCAACAGCCAAGCCTCCCGAGGAAAACCTCTGCACAAGACTACCGTATGGTGCTTTAAAAAAACAGGATCCTCTTTGAATCTATGAGCTCTGGTTTCTGATAAAGCGAGTATTGGTTGAGGACGGTAAGGAGGGCATCTCGAAAAGACAAATAACAATGAACCGTCACAGATACAGATTTATGCCGGGGCACTACTTTTTTTGTATGCATTACTAAGAGAAAGAAACAGTGAGCAAGCGGGTTGGTGTCTGGCACCATCCAGATAACCCCTAATTCCACCACCAACCCTTATAATACTACCGTACTCGAGTACTCGTATACTCACACCCCGCTATCCTGACGGCCAGAATCCGAAGAATCTGTCCGGAACAGCGAGTGATCCGGGACAACAGGTCAGATTTCGGCCCAAAGAAATTCAGAATCCGCCGGAGTTTCATACGAGACAGCAAGGTATTCGGTTCAGCGTGATCCGGGATAGCAGGGGGGCGAGTGTATGCCATTGTTTCAGCCCCAAATCCCCTACCAAACACGCCGACCACCCAAGGTGTCAAACACCCGAGTAAAGCGATTGTCGCTATCAAAGAAAGGAAGGAAAGGAAAAAGGAAAGGGAAGGAAAAAAAAAAAAAAGAAAGGAAAGGAAAAAAAGAAAGAAAAAAAAGTTATTTGAAACCACAAATGCCAAAGCCGAAAATGCCATCACGCCAGCAATACACGAAATACATAAAATCTGGCTGAAGAGGAGAACAGGAGAGAGTATTAAGAACCACTTAATAGCACAATTCACTTCCCCGCTGGGGAGAGGGACTGCCGAGAGTGACGAGCAAAAATAAAAATAAAAAACAGAAATTGACCAGGTAGTTGGAATCAGAACTTCCATTTTTTTTGCCATCAGATTCCACAAATTTACCAATCGACCGCCCAGCCATTTTCCTTTAGGAATATCTCGCAGGCGGCCTTAAGGGCCAGATTTGGTCTCAAGTCTTTTTCAGTTAGCGGCTCTCTTGTGAGAGGATCGGTGGGAGAACGCTTAAGATGATCGAGCAACGTCACGCGGTCATAAGAATGGCCATGTTTGGTCTGCACCCGCGTTAATATGTTGAATTCGAAACACAATTACCGGGGGGTTTGGGACGAACAATAACGGGATCCAGCATAACACTGAAGGTAATGTTATCAATCAAGTAATCTGGAACCTCCCTCTTTCCACATCTTTGCGCCTCGGCTTTGCCGAAGACGTCCTCAAGAGTCTGTATCTTCCCTCTGGCAGTGCTCCTAACATCGTCAATCTTGTCTTGGGCCTCACTTCCGGAGTAATCCCTCCCACCCCCGACAGGGTCCCAGGTCGGGGAACGGAGAATAAGATCAACCTCGCGTTCCGCATCGCGCTCAATTATCTGCGTCATCTGTTTCAACAAGTTGCATTCGCGAGTTCGGCGGCGCTCTTCCGAGAGCTCCCAGCGCTTCTTCTTGACTTCTAGGCATGTCGCTGCGATAGTGCCAACACTAGGAGAGCGCTGCGCAATGGCTAGTTCGTATGCGCGAAGGGTAGATGACAGAGATTCGTTCGGATAGCCGAGTTTGAGCTGCGCTTGTCCGAGGTATGAATATGCTTTTACTATATCATCCCTGTTTGTGAGATGAGAGGTTTTCACGCACGGAATACATTCAGAAGTGGTCATACGTGAAGATGGGACGAGATCAATAGCTTTTAAGCAATCGTCTATGACCTGGTCGTACATGTCCATGCGCAATCTTACTAGCGCACGATTAGTGAAGAAAGCGGCATTCGTAGAGTCCTTTATAATTCTAAAACGTTCGAATAATTCAGTAGCTGTCCTCCGTCGAATCTGTTTCCAGCATCCAACAACAACAACAACAGAGGAAAAAAAAAACCTACCTCCCTTGCATGGGAGGGGAAAGAAGAGCTCACGCTTGAGTATAAAACTTCTCCGCGCCAACATAATCGCCCGCAGCATAGCACCTACCACCTTACCGTTAATGATGGGAAATCGGGGGCGGTGAAAAGGACAACTCACACGTTCCCCTGATTTTTCAGTTCTTCGGCCTTCATGGGCATCTGCTCCGGGCAAGAGACCTTGTCGGGGGTTTGAAATCTTTGAGTGTGTCCGGAGGCGAGAGTACCGATACAGATGTCGATCTCCTACGAGAGATGGAGGGGTGAGGAAAACGTGTGGATGGTATTCGCGAGGCAGGTAGGTGTTGAGATTTCAGTGGGGCACACACACCAATTTAGCTTGTGAGTGAGGCTCGAAAGACAAAGGTCCGGGAAGTCACTGTCGGGAGAGGACACGCAGGGATGGATGATTGAAGGAAGGCTAAGCTGCGATTTAAGTAGTCGTGTATATGATACCATGTGGAGGAGGGGGAAAGGGTATTAAGGTTGGAGAGTACAAAACCAGAGGAAAGAGGGAGGACACGCGGGAGGGAGTTGAGAACTTGAATGGGGAATGTTGATGGTTTGTGTCTCCCGTTGCCGGCGGGTTTGTAATACCGGTGGAAACGCCTAGAGAAATTCAAACCAAGGCCGCTCGAGTGTAATACTTGTTTGTATCATACTCGAGTACGAGAAATCCGCTTACAAAACCCCAGCGACCCAGCTGCAAGCTAGAAGGAAATCAGATCCAACAAGGAACTAAAGTCATGTTGCCCACTTAAGCCCCCCCCCCTACAGCACGGTAGATCCGAAGCTCGGATTGGAACCAGCAACACATCATAAATTACCACCGAGAAAATAAAGGAATTTGCCCAAGAGAACAAGTCCGAACATAAATCCCCAGAATGGTGGTTGGGAATATACTCGTACCATACAGTAATACAAATTATCCTATTGCCGCCCCTAACCTTACAAGGGAGGTCTTATCCAATCCCGCTGCACCTGCATATGACACATATTGTATCAAGGCCCTCACCTTCGAATATAATATTTATAAGCTCACCTTCTCCAGTCGCACTTCACCACAGTACCGTCCTCAGCACGAGACAATAGGACACCGCGCTGTATCGCTCCTCATCAATGGGTCTCATCATCTCACGAAATATTGTACCGTAAGCTGTTGTGTAAGAAAAGTGATAAATACTACCCTTCGAAGCTACAAGGAGTAAAAATTGAAGAATTACGACGCAAGGAAAATGTGAAGAAACGAACCAAAGGTAATGAATGAGTAGTATTCCGAAAGAAAAGAAAAAAGAAAAGTACAGGCCCTTTCATCCTCAAGAAGCAACTACTGCCGAAATTTAACTTGTAGAAAACATTAGAACTGACAGAGCAATCAAAGTCAATAAAAGTATCCCGCATCGTCGACCACGAGGTTTTTCTCTTCCCGCTTTTGTTTTGAAACCCTCAGTCAATGCTGCCGATCAGCTTCAATCCAACTTATGCCCCCTCCTCCCTGGATTTTCTATAGCTAGCCTATTAAAACAATCATAGCATGGTTAGTTCAGGTCTATTACAATTTTTGTTGAAAACAATTTGATCATCTCCATCCTTGAGACACGATCTCAAAACTCCTCGCTCCTCTTGGACTTTATATCCCAAGCAGCAGCTCTGATCAGCCGCCACTCAAAGAATCAAAACCCCCAAGAAGAAACTCATAGAAACCAAGGACAGTATAAAGAATTGTCATACCTCTTGTTCAACCTGCAAGCCTTCAATCAAAGGTGCCAGCTCGAAATAGATTTCGCACGCTTTCCTGTGGAATTCCAACTGGGCCTGAACCAAGTCCGCAAGATTCCTCAAGGGTTCGGGGGTGTCAAGAACATTTTTCATGACACCAACAGCCTCCTCTGTGCACCCTACAAACTCATCCTCAGCGGTCTCAACCTCCACTCTCTGCTCTTCCGTCAAGCCCTCATCCTCGGCAAGACCATCTTTGCGTCCGGGCCCACCGAGACCAGGAAACCCGATAACCCCACCTGTCTTTGCTTTGGACTTTGCGGCATCGAGAGAAAGGCGTGCATTTTCAACGTTCTTGCGAGCTTTGGTAGCGAACATCAAGTTGGTGTTGAGAGTAGTGGTGAATGCAGAGTTAAATCTGGATACAATCTGAGCATCCTGTTGCAGACGAGCTTCGCCCACTTGCTCACTGGCAAGAGCGTACTTCTCAAGGGCGGTAGCGAGAGGTTCAGCAGGATCAAGAGAATGGGCAGCAGCAAGTGAAGCGCGGCCGATGGCATGCGGGAATGTTTTCGGGGCAGTTTTGGTACCGGGCTTGGTCAAGATATTCTGGGCTTCAGCGGCGGTACTGGCGTTCCCAAGAAGCTGAACCTTTTCCAGGGTAGTACGAGACAGGTCGACAATGGACTCACGCTACCACATGTCAGCACTGCCAAGTATTCGGCCAACCCAACTCCGACCCGCTATCGGAGGAGGAGCAAAGGACCTACCAGATTCGGTGGGTAATCGTAAGACTGTGAGTTCAAGTTCATATAGTTAGAACGCATAGTTCATCTACAATAAACTACTAGATCTTTGTAACCTCACCTCATTACCATATTGTGCCCTGGTGAGCTATCAGTAAAAGATCATTCAGGTAGAGCTGAGGAATAACATACGTGACTGCCAGCATCTTCTGGTGAACGCTCTTCAATGCGTCGACACGTTTTTCAAGTTCGAGATAATCGGGAGGCAGTTGGGTCTTCAATAATGTTAGCTCCCCATGAATCCGATACGCCCCAAAAAATGTCTCAGAAAGGTGGTAGACGAAAATACAGAGGGGGCACGGCCTGAAACGAATGAGAAAAGCATCCAGGGATCAAAGGGCAAGCGCAAATGATAAAAGCCAGATGAAAAGGATGTCCGATCCAGGACCAGCATCGGAGCGGGCCGGCAAGCAGATCCGACGACAAACAAACAAGAAATAACCCATCTATTCTCCATAACCACTGAGGGAGTTTGGGGGGGAGAGTAAAGCATCATCGAATACCTTTTCATCAGCTTGCCCAAGCTGCTCCCGCATAAACTGCTGGGTGCGGGTAGCGAATGGTGTGAAGCTAGACGAGATGTTTTTGCTGAAGCCTTGAATCCTGCTGAAATCCATACTTATTGAAGACGATGATAAGATTAACGTGAGGTAACTAAAATTTCAGTAAGTCCGGCTGGTTTTGGCAGGAAGGGTGGTTTATTGCCTGGAGGAACCGAGGACGAAACAAAGGGGAGGAGGGGAAGGTTGCAGGTGGTGGAGTGGGCTGAGATTAGGCTGGGGTCAAAAACGGAGACGAGACACGAGCCTGCGGACGGCTGTTGCGATGCTTGCTATTGAGACCTGATTTGGGACGCCCTGTGGTTATTGGCAGCTGAGTGGCATACTACCCAGGGTACAAAGGGGGGGCAAGCGCTTGGCATACGGACTGGTGACCTCAATTACTCATACCTGTCCGTTATCACGGATGGTCACTCGAAGTGCAATGCTGATCGGAATGTCACCAGTGGTCTAAGACAAGCGGATTTGAGAGATATGGGAATGTCCTTTTGTTGCCTAAAACCCCTCATTTAGTCACTACTGGCTCCTGGTTATGGCCGGAAAACACGAATCTATCTGGTCTCACTGAGCAACATAATCTAACCTTTAGAAGAGCATAACACCCCTCTGCTAGGTTTGGTATGATGAGGATATGATTTTTTTCTGTGAGCCGATATGAATTAACACCATCTCCCACTAAGTGGCCCCAAGCCTAGACCTTACCAAACCGACTCAGACGACAGGATGAAAGTCTCCGGTAGGATTCAATTGGTTGCCACTGACTCCTTCGCCCCAGCCGCGCTACGGGTCACACAGCCACATCGCTCGAGTACCGCACGGTATTGCAACGGCCTCGAAACCCCGTCGCTGGTTTACTGCAGCGAATAAATTGGGAGAGCCGTGGAAAAAAACAAAAAAAAAAAACAAAGGAAAAAAAAAGGCCTCAATCCGGGATTGAACCGGAGACCTCCTGCATGAATGTTATCATGATAACCCAAAGCAGGAATCATACCACTAGACCATTGAGGCATCTGTATGATTTCAATGAGCGGAAGCACACAAATGCTCGCTTTGAGAAAACGGAAGCAAGAGATATAGTATCATAGTCACTCTTGTGTTTCATTCTGCGGCCCTAACTATATAGGGCTGCATATGGTTGATCGAAGAGAAATATCTTCAGGCCAAGTAATCTACCGTGGAAACTTGAATAATCGAACCGTGTACTATGTCCCAGGGCATTCCTCTCACGGTAAGGTCTGGCTTTGTTTTTCTCTGTTACGGAAGAGGGAGGAGGGACGGCGCTTTTGTCATGTTTTCTTGCCCACTTTCCAGAAAAAGGAAATTTTTGACTACATACCGTAGGGCTTAGGAATCCTCTACGGAACTAGTTAGAAAGCAAGTATCATGGCAGTTACGATATACCTTGAAACCCCTCTCGGAACTACAGAATAACGCTGCCTTTATCTTGACACTGAGATACCCGCCCACCACGTGTTTGCGCTGGCTTGGGGACATTCATATGTTTACATAATAATATTATGATATTGGTAGTCTAGAAGATTCCCGAGCCGTCTGGATTGAGTGTTCCTAAGCGTAGTAGGATGAGTACCAGCTAGTAGGCTGGTACACCGTTGAAGGCAATCTTTCCTCTTCTTCGTTGAGAAACAAACCATAAAATTTCATTGATATAGATAACTCCCATGAAGGTATTAAGGGAAAACGACAAATTATTGACCTTAGAAGTCTCTCTCTAGAAAGCAAAAAAAAAAGGTAAATCATATGTGGTCAATCGGCATGTATAACCCTATATCCCGCCTCTCCCGTGTAGGTGGTCGAACTGTGCAAACTCCTCCGCACGTCTAACACCACTCGCAAGTTGATAGCCTGTTCCTCCGATTGTTGCACCGCACTCTGGGCAAGGCCTCGCCTGATTGGCCATTCCGCAGTTTCCAATTGTGAACTATTTGGCGATGGATTAACTTACATCTAGATTTATGACAGATGCGACTCTTTACTTACCGGATGGCCATTGGGACAGGTATACCATCTTCCCGTGCTGCTAAATTCTGCGCTCATTGCCAAGTGAACGAGCCTCTTCTCCTCTGTACTAAGAGGAGCATAGAACACTAAGTCACCATTGAGTAACCGACGGGCTTGGTCGACTCTATCTCTAAGGGGGCCAACAGTGCCTGGGAGTTCTATGCAGAGATGTTCGCAGCGGTCGAGGGATTCGCGTATTTCCTCAAGGCTCTCGGGCCCAACATCTTCAGGAATCGGTTCTTGAGGAGGTAACGGTTCGGCTTGGCCAAGGTCGAGACCGGCCATTCTGGCTTCTAGTGGCCTGGTTTGTCTCTCGGTGATCAGTTTTTTCCGGCGAAGTGCGAAGAACTGCGCCTGGTAAATTCGCGCTTCGCACTCCTGCTTTTCCATCTTTGCATCCTGGCAGTCGGTGATAAGTGTCCCGCATTCTGTCCGCATTCTCTTCAGTTGTGCGAGGAATCTTTTTCCATGTGTCTTCCGGAGATGTTCGGGGATTGTCGTGTCGGTGCTAATTTTGTGGATGTCCCATAAATCCGCCCAACGTAACTGAAAAAATAGCAGTTGGCCTTTCAGCCTGAATCCGAGCTGGACCATCGAGCTATCAATAACAAAGTTGCTCTGTGTGCCCTTGCGCTTCCCGGCGTTGAGCACCAGTTGGCGAACTTTGCCATAAGGTTGCTCCTCCTCCTTGACCTTCGAAACGTATTCTTGCAGTCGTTTGGTAAGGCCTGTGTTGCGCTTCGCACGATCCGTTAGTGCCCTGGGGGCTGCTTGGTCATTCCGGGATCTGGTTCTTAGGTCTCGTATAAAATCTCCCCGGTTGGCCTCCCGTAGATCCTCGGCATCCGAAACCTCGTTGAATAATCCGGCAAGCTCGATTTGGCTGCTGATACAGAACCGCCGTGCAGCTTCATCAAGACTTGCAGATTTAACGATACGGTTATATCGATGGATATCCCTGAGAGGAGCTCTACAATCTGGACAATTTTTGATTTTTAATTTTTCCTTCTCTGAGCCTCCATCCGCCGGTTCGTCGCTGCCGTCGAGTGGTCTTGGGCCAACAATTCTGCCAGACTTGTCAAACCTATACACCCTTTTTAGGTCCATATGGTTGTCATATGTGTCCAAGGTATAGAAGTGCCCGCATTTGGGAACGATGACCGGATCCTCGTCCAAATTGATATTGCGGTAGGTCTCGAACATGATCAGATCGACTTCTCTGTCCAATATTTCGTCACTTCCGCATTCCTGGCAGTATTTTTCTGATGGGCATTCTTCTCCGCAGACAGAGGGGCATTGGTGGGAACACGCAAGCTGCAGGCCACAGCGTTCAAAACATGGGTTAATATCACAAGGAGCGGCGCATGGCATCTCACAACGGACTCCTCGGTGCTTGCACGACCACCGGCATTCTTCAGCGCAGGGAGCACAGGCCTCTGAGCATTTCTTCCCGCAACGCGAATGTGCACAAATAACCTCGCAGGGCTGATTACACGGTTTGCAGGTGTCACCACCATGACAAGGCACGCTGCAACTGTGCTTGCAGTTGACGAATTTTCTTCCACAGGCAACCTCACACGTGCCATGGTTCGTAATAGTGGTGTGTATGCCGCCTTCAAGACCGATCCGCTTGGTGCACTGCCTGCATTTCTTCGTGCACTGGTGGCCACAAGGAAGATTTTCTCCACATGGCTCTTTGCATTTGTACTCATCCACATCGATATAACATTTCAGAGATACCTCATGCCCACATGAGGGGAGTTTTCGCTTGACCTCCCTCTTGCATTTGACATCTGCGAGGTTCTGGAGTTCGAAACACTTTAGGGTTGGCGATACGTGCCCACACGGTAGCATGGTTCCGCGTACTGATACGACACAATTGCCACAAGCAACTCCGCATGGTTTAGGACAAGAGTGATCGCAGTGCTTAGGTACCCGCTCGCACTTATCCATGCACACTGTGCTCCTATGAAGTGCGTCTGAATGACATTTTTTGACGCATGGATGGCCGCAGTTCAATCTCCATTCGCAGCGCTGCATACATCCACCTTCGGGAGAGAAGACATGAAACTCCTCAGGGGTCTTGACATTTATCGGAGTATCCGGGTGCCGAGGGCAGCGGAGCTGAAGTTTCTCATCGATGTTGCCCTCTTGTTCGAGCATACTGACAACCTCTGACCACATTTTTACCCCATGGCAGGTGGCGGCATTACCAAAAATGTACATCCCATGTTGGGCACGGCTACCCATATATTTAGCAACGGATTGCAGGCCTAATGGCATGGAATTTACCTTAGGAGGACGTTGATCCTATTCGGGGTTCCCAAAAACCCACACTTGTTGGCGTCATTGCTTCTGACCAGCGATATTACCACAACCTTGGCCTCTTCGCCCTGATGGATTCCCGTGGAATTTAGTCACAAATTCTCGGCGAATCGGCGGTTTATGCTTACTTGAAAATTATCCACGGTGGCAACTCTTACTTCGCTCAGTAAATTTCCTTTCTTCACTTCCCTCTGCCCCGTGGTCGGTGGATCTAATTCCAAATCTCCGTCTTTTGATTCCTCCAAATCGAGCTGCTCCTGGTCTCTGTCTCCAACTACAACTTCAAAGACCGAGCCCAATTTCTTTCTCAGGTTGAACATCTGCCTCAAGTAGGGTGTCAATACTGCGATATCACCACTCTTATATACCCCTTGTCGAGACAAGTGCCTCACAAGCCCAACGACCATATCCACCTCAAAATCGTTCGCGTGGGAGGTTTGAATCAATTCAGTTTTGTCCGCTCCTGCTTCGAGATGTCTATGATCCATCCAAAACAGCCGCTTCGCCAAACCCGGAACGGGAGGGTTTGTGAGCATATCGGGGTGGTCTTGTAATCTAGGATAAAGTGTGTTCCTAATCAAGGCAGAAATGGATGGATGCATCCGCCTTTGTGTCTCCAACTCTGCGATCGGAAATTTCCTACCTCCGTACCTTTCATGTTCGGCTGTACGCTCAAACAACGAGGTGTTTAACCCATATTTCGCCCCTCCCCGGGGATTCTCAACTGAGAAGTCGTGATTCATGATCTGGGGCCGTAGCTGTTGATGATCTCCGATGAGAATGGTATGCTCTAGCGTCGGCAGTAGCGCACTTAGAATGTGGGCTTCCAGGACCTCCGCTGCTTCTTCACACATCAGGACTTTCGCTGTAAGAGAGCGGATAAGCTCCGATCTTGATGCGAACCCCGTGGTGGTTACCCCAATGACTTGGCTAGCCGAGAGGCATCGGCGCTCCTTCTCTTGGTACTGCTTGTTGAGATGTGCACGGCATTCCATGTGCTCGTTATTTCCCTGGAAGAGTTCCGAGCTCACAACAGTTCTCATGTCATCAAGCCAGTATTGCCTGAGCTTCAATTTCTCCTCATAGGACATCTTTCGAATATCTACTCCCAGAAGCTCATTGATCGGCCTATTGGTTTTTGCATGATAGGGGTAAACTAGATCTTTGTGCCGAATCCAGTTTTCAATGACCGCATGGTCCCCACCTCGGATGTCTCTTTTGACAGTTCTGAATCCATCTTCGTCTTCCTCCTCAAAGCCGAATAATATGTAGTAGGCCCTGGGCTGGTGATCCTCGAGATACTTTTTCAAGGAGCCCGGACTGTTCGGGTTAAGTAACTGAACGCAAACATCGCCCATCTCCTTACCAACCTCTTCTAAGCGGTGACGGGTTTTCCCAACCTCATGTCTTTCGATTACCGTAGCCTCTTGAGATAGCTGACAGACATTTTGCAATGAGAGGGGTGCTATCTCCTCGTGCTTGGAACGGGATCCAATGCGAACAATATTCGTTATCCCTTCATCAATGAGATGCTTTAGGAATTGATCGAGAGCATGGTTCGTATAGCAGCTAATAGTTTCAGAGTCAGATTTTAGTTCTTCCAACAGCCACCAAGGATGTGAACGAAAAAGGCGAACATACACACATATGATCGGACCAATTTTAGTCTCTGATCGGTTTGCTAACAAGACCTTGATAATCTTCACCCCAAGGTACGACTTTCCGGTCCCCGGCGGTCCTTGAATCAACGACAGCTCCTGGCTCAAACTGGCAATCATTGCCTGACATTGGCCTTTGTCAAGGGTTGTGTGGGCTTCTAATTCTTCCATCCTGAAGGGGCGATCTATCGAGTACTTCAACGGATATCCGCTAGTGATGCTACTCAAATCTAATTCTGTTCCCGGTTTCGTCATATATAGAGGAGGTGGCACAAGTGTGTACTCAGACTTGGTGTCGGGAGAATAACGATAAATCGGTGACGGGGCTAGCCATTTTTGGAATGGAAGGTTTGCCTTCTTGGATAGCTGCTGCAAGGTTTTTAGAACCGGGTCAAAGGAGGCGAAAAGTAATCCCGGAAATTCAACCAGTGCTCTGGTGGTATCAGCACTCTTGAATCCTGTTACTGAATTGAAAATGTTGACGATATCGTTTTGTGAAATCGACTCAGCAAAACGAAACTTAACCATACACCTTTCGGGATTGGAAGCGAGATCCCAAACAGCCCCGTCGCGTCCCGCGCTGAGAACTTTCTGCTTAGCTCTTATTACATCCCGTTGGCAAACTACCAAGAAGGTGCTTCTCTTCGAACTATCCACCAGACAAAGAAGGGAGCCAATGGCCATGAATTTTGACCTATTCCACCATTCAAGGCGCGCCGCATCCGAGAGTTTTCTCACTCGGCTTGGTTGGTCGAAAGTCATTGTGAGAACAAGTCCTTCCTTTGCACTGAATTCTACCTCCTCAATTCGTGCGTTCTTGTAAATCAACGTATGAACTACAGACTTACGTCCCTTATCCTTCTTTCCCTTTTTCTTCTCGGTTTCTATAAGTTCTTGCCAATCTTCGTGGACCACTCGCACAGCTTCCCGGAGTTGGCCAGAGGTATCTTCCCTGAGCAATCGGAATTGAAAATCTAACACCCGCGAAATTCCTTCTAGGTGATGGGGGCTATCCAGTGATCTTTGGGGAAGAAATTCGTTCCGGTGAGACAGTATCTCTTCTGTTGATGGTAAAATACGAACCTCGGAGATATCTGAGTGGTCGTTATCGTGTCTTGGGCCCTCGAGAGATAATCTACCTGGAAAGTCGACCTGCATCTGATACTGCAACTTAGGGTCCTTTGCGAATCGCAACGGCATTATGCCCTGCGATCGCGGGATTGCATCTCCCATATTGAGAAGAGTCCTGATCCGACTAAGCTCGTCTTGAGAAACACGAAACGCATAATTAAATACATCGTTGGAACTGTTCTTCGTGGCACATGCGCTTAAGGTGTCAACGATCGGTTTGAACGCTTCCTGAACTGATGCACCCTGATTCGTATTCAGAGTATTAAACAGCGCCGAGGTTGCGGCGGAAAATGCACTCTCGAAGTCCTTTTTATCCTCCGTTCTCAATAACTCTGGCAGATTATCTGCGACTCTTTGAAAAAACCCGATGCCTCTTCGCCCATTGTGGCCATAGATGAAGTTAAAAATAGTCCCCACCTCTCTCTCAAGAATTAGCGAATTCCTCATTGATTCGTGGGCCATAGCCTTCAAAAATGGGATGGCATGTCTCTTAAACGAGAGTCTTTGAAGCGAATAGCCGGGCGTGAAAGCGGTCTCAACGATTTGAGCTATCCGCCGAAGCCCGCGCTCGGAGCCGAGGTCTCTAATCAATTGTTGGATCGTTCCTGTGGTCCCAATTTCGAGGATCTGCAGTGCATCTAGAAGAAACTTCTCCATTTGATCACTCATCAGAGGAGGGGGCTCCTGCATGACCCCATAGTTACTTTTTCTCCCAAGGAGCTGGCTCCATCCACGGTACAGGGACTCTGCACTAGATGGATCTTCGTTGGTTTTCGGGAGGTTGGAGTCATGAGAATATTTGCATTCATCACCGAACCTGCATTGGCCATGCTTTTGGAAGAATTGGCAAGGGGGCTTTGCTTTGGCCGAGGCGGAAGAGGGGGAGGAGGAGGATGATGAATCGTTATTATGGGAGAATTTGCAACTATTCCCAAAGCGACACACCCCACTGCTCGCAAATAATCGACAAACACCACTGCAGTTATCACAGTTTGATTGTCAGTGAAACTTGGGAAGCTACTTAGGAGACAATAGGGGTAAACCTTTTGTTTGTGAAACTCATCTTTATAACTACTTTGTCTACTTATGAGATCAAGGCACCCTTCCCTAAACAGCCGTTTTTGCCTAAGGACAGCTATAATGTTCACTTTCCTAGAAGGCTGTCAATTAAACCCTGGATTTTGAGGACCCCGAATCTGAAGGGAAGGTCAGGGAACTACCTTGCGGGGGTGGTAGACCCGGGATGCACCCGAAGGCTAAAGAGAAGGTTCCTTATAGTAAAAGGCTTAAAACGAAATGAACTGATCGTTGCGAGAGGGAAGAGAAATGACAATTCGTGTTTGTAGGCCAAGTCAGTTTGGATAATAGCACTATCGCAGAATCTCCAACTCAAGTTGAGGAGGGGGAAAGAACGGGGCCAGGGAAGGCGGTGACTACAGTAGCATATACACAAACTCCCAGGCCGATTCCAGACCCCGCCGGTGCACCAGCAGCGATCAGTTACCTATACAGCCACTGCGCATATCCTAAAACGAACCCATAAGGAGAGGTTATTGTACAACTGTCTCCCCTTACTTGTTAACCACCCCCCGAGGCACGGCCACTGAGGTGTCTGTCCGTCTTATAGAGCAATGCTATTGGTGTAATAACAATCGGAAGGAGCCAGAATGTCTAGCGCATTCTCCCATTCCTGGATACGGTCAGCCGCTATCCTCCAACAAGTATGGATACGGAAATCCGCAGTGCAGAGCAGCCTAGTTTCAGGCTGCCGTTTGAGCGGGGGGCCTAAATCCTAACATTATACGCCAACTACTGCTGAGTTTTGGGAACCCGTTTCCCAAACTTTCCATGACTCCTCTGGGCTCAATGGCGTTTCCAATTGATATACAGTAGTTCGAGTTTACACTGAGGAGATTCAAGAGGTTGCTAGCAATTCCCAAGATAGATGCTAGTATGAATAAAAAAGGTTTTAATATCCATTCGGATAAGATGTTGGCAGCTCGACAAAGAGCTGGGGAATAATTAAATTTCATATACTGTACTTGCACCGGTACCGTGTCAGATAAGAATTTACTATGAAAATTACCCTCCCTTTTAGAGATACCCTTACCCCGCATCCGTATGTTAATTCGACTGATTCATACATCCCCGTATCTTAGGATTCCAGCGGGCTTTGGATCGGGTGTTTTGTGATAGTTGGGGCAATGCCAAGAATTCAGGCGGACCATCACAGCACCGTACAAGTGCCATACAGTGCGACCGGAAGGTTATTGAACGGTTAATTTATGTTAGCGCGCGAAATAATCCCTGTCTTGTAGGAAAACACATCCAAGGTATCACTTGTGCCGTACTTGCACCGTAGGAACTGGAACAATTGGACCTCGAGCTAGGACGTTGGAGTTGCCTTTCTGGGTCAACATTTATTGTGTCTTTCCTCTCACCCGTCTCAGCAGAGGGCCAAAAACCAGCTCCCTTAACTCCGATCGCGCCCTCAAATCTAAAGAGGGGAACTCTGGACGTCAGCTTGAGGCGTGATTATTTCAGTTTCTAACTTACCTGCACAGTCGCACCAGAGTTGGCAAACGATTGGCAGTTCTTGGCTCGAAGACACGAGCGACCCCTCCGCTATTCCCAGATGGCCAAAAAAAAATCCAATGAATCTGTCTAGCACAACGGATGGTCCAAAGAAACACAAAACTCACATTGGCTCGTACGGGACATCGAGGTATCCGGATTGTCAGGATCCGGGATAACGGGGGGTAATTGTACGAGTACCAGCACGATACACCAATCAGCCAGGGACCTCACTCACTCTTCCCCCAAACACAAACCTCCCTCGGAATCAAACGAAATTCGCTCATGACATCGAGTGGTTCCCCGCCGGATTGATGCGAGGATCGACGCTTGAAAACTATGTTTGGCGATCTTGATTGACGGGCGGGAGGATAATGTAATTTGAGTATGATAAGATGTTTAGGACCGGTGGTTGGTGGTTGGTCTAGCGGTTGCGAAATAAAATACCAGTATCCTAAGCTTACCTAAGCGCTTAACACTTTCCCTATGATACCTTCAGCCATTATTTAGGCATCTGCTCTTCCAACGTGATTTTCACCGTGCTCAACTTGGCCCCGATGTGAAAGAGGAGCAGGGCGAGTGCAGCACTGATACTGGTATCGGAGCTTTATATACCGGCACGTACTATGCTCGGTAGAATCGTGGGGAGCTACAGTAAGTCCAGCGTATTGCCGGGATACGCTCGCCCGTGCTGAGGGTAGTGCGGCTCAACAGCCTTTGGCACATCCTGGCTTCTATTCCGCATGATACCGCACAATAAAAGCCATAACATGATAATCCTGCCTACCTGTCTGACAGATGCTCAAGTTCAGACTTCAGGGCATGTCTTCGTTTCATATATGTTATAACACATAAGGGGGGTACGAGATAAATGGTCAAGTATTATAGACTATTGTGCCTTGAAAGGAGGGGCACCACCCCCCGAAACTCCACCAGACATCTAGTCATAGAATATCACTCGAGACTTTAAACTTACCAGAAAATCTACCCAACACAGGATATAAAAAAAAAAACCCTAAAATTAGAGGTAAGATATCGCAGGGGTCTTGATAAACCCTTCGGAGCATAGTGACCTAGTGTGAAAATTTGTGATTATTTGCTAGCCTATCATACCTGCAGAGTAAGTAGCGCCCAACGACCTGCAGACCAGACAAGATAGGGGGAGGGGTATTTTCACTACCATCTACACAAATCATTTCAGAGACTCCAGCACCATACGAGCTCATTTTCAAGTTAACTTCATGGCAATCCGTTCAGGTTAAGGGTCAAAAAATCCCAAATTTCCGTTTTTATTTCGCCCCCTGGGCCCACACCCGATAAATTTTCGAATCCCTTCCTTCCGCATTGCAGTACTACCGTATACTATATTGTACCGGTACGATCGCAGCAACAACCTACAGCCCGTTGAAGAAAGTGTCATATCATACTTTTTGTCATGTCCTTCCTTCCTTCATTCCTTCCACCCCGGGTGTGTACCCCCTTATCCGTTTCATGCTCGAGTGATGGTTTCGCGTGTCTCACTCTGACCTTTCGCCTTCATCGTTAATCACCTGGTGTCCTCTGTCTATTAGCCTGTCTGTCTATCGGTGAGTTTCCACCTCGTAATATCATAACATATGTAAACAACGCTTCCTATTTGGCCCCGCGCGGCGCGCCCCGGAAGTCTCGGCACGGCCCTGGTCAGGCAAAAAGGGTCAATATTTCAGGACTCTTTTGATCTTGCAAGTATCGAGTACCGTATCGTGCCATGTAGTACTTGTACTCGAGTACTTGTACCGCAGAATGTATCCCTACCATCACTGCCACCCCCCTGTGAATGCCCCAGTAAGGTACTACGGTATCCCCTCCTCGCAAATCGCAACAACCTACTCGAGTACAGTACTCGTAAATACCGGATCTCCCACGCGCCGGCACGGTGACAAAGAACTCAACCCCACACAAAAAAACAAAAACGTTGCACTACGTGTCACACACACCCCCCACTTAGTAACCCAGGGCGTTTCCCCATAATATATTACATCATTGGTATTTCAAATACCATACCGTCCGGTCCAAGTCGAATCTGACGGCTCTACTCATAAGAGTGCTTTCTGTTTTTTTTGTTTTTTTGTTTCACCCTTTGCTTTTGCCGGGAGATGGGAAAAAAAAATTCTTTCGAAACTCTGATCCCTTTGTCTGCGCCGAATTTCACTCACTTTTACTCGTGGCCCGGTGATAGTCAAGATCATCATCATCCTGATCAGTTCGAATATATCACCTGTCAAGGGGGGTAGGCTCATTCACATAAAGCTACGGTAGTCAATACAACTAAATTGACCTTTCCCTCGTTGAAGATAAAACTACTGTTTATACCTTTTGGAGTTGGGAAGTGGAATAAAACCGGAGCCTGAAAACAGGTCAAGGGATCTTGTCAGTTTTGTTTACTGTATCTCCTTGACTGTGGGATGGTGGAAAACGTTGTGTCGCCCCCCCCCCCGCACCTGCCATGCCAAAGACGGAGATGACCAAGGCGCGTCTCGGTATTTCATTTCCCAGTTTTGATGTGTGTATGCAGGCACGACACGATCATGCTATAGATGATATCGTTAAATAGGTCTAAAGTTTGGGCATCCGAGAATTTGCGGTAATTAACCCGAATCTGATGCTGATTATCAACCTGTGTCTCTGACGCTGATAGAGATGGCACAAAATTTTCACCAGCCAAGGGGATAGGTATTTTAGGTCCCATCCATCACTTGGGACCTGTTTGGCGGTAAATTTTAATATGGGTCGTTCAGTAACCAGACAGAGGCAAAATACACCAAAGTTGCTCGTTTTCGAGCTATCGTTACCCAACCACCATGGGCGAAAGTGATATAGAAAAATGTCAAGGCGAAATTTGCCGTGATAGCACCTGTACAAAAAAGTGCGGTATTTTTTTTCTTTTTTCCTTTAATTCTCCTAGCATACGGAGCGGTATGTTTTTTCCCTCCAAGTGCCTGCCAAGACCAAGGTTTTCTGGATAGGAAAGATACATTGAAACACACCTTACCTAGTTCATGTGCCCCATAACTCTGTACAGGCTCCAGGCGTGCTAAATATTTTCGCGCGATTTCCAAAGCCGAGTTTCGAGATATCTGTGAAATATAGTGGCCCAAAATCCTGCAATTTTGGTGTGTTTTGGTCTCTGCCTGGTAACCAAACGACCGCTATTTGGTTTTGGGCTTACGAGTGATCCCCCGTGATGCGCCAAATATCTGTTTTCCCAAGCAACCCATGTCAGCGGGATATGCTGTAAGTTCTGTGTGGGAATTATTTGCGCCCCATAGCGGTAGGATGCAACTACTGATATCATATAGCAAGCTAGTAGAAGTTGCCATTTCTTGTACTTGTAATCGAGCACGGCTTCTGTTTCACGAAGAAATTCAAGGTGGGTTCTGCTTGTTCGCTCGTCTAACGGCCGCGTGATCTCTTTCCCAGTCACTGGGGTTTGCATTATCAGCTCCTATTATTTGTACTCGCTCGTCCCCCAACAATCGGGATCATATCCGATGCCACCATCAAAGTTAGATTCCCACGGCAGCCACCCTACCTCAATTTATACACACAAGGCTTTAAAATCTGGTCTTCTCGAACCTCATCATTCTCGACAAGCTTTAACTTCTTCCTCGCCCTAGGCCTCCAGCTCTCATCACCTCCATCGCCCCTCTGTACCTTTTCCTGAATTTTCACAAATTCCATCTTCACAAACATCGTATTCCCCGCGTCCACTGTCCCTCTAAGAGCAAACCCACGCTTGGAAAGTGCATCCACAAATGGTTTGTAGGGTTCATCTCCCCTTTTCAGCCTTTCCTCCATCTCCGCATCATCCTCCACCTCATTTACGCTAGGGCGGCTAAACCTGGACCTGATTTCGGCAACCCAAAGTTCACCTTGCCATCTCAAGATCCGATATGCCTCATCAACAAAGTCCAAGAAATTTGTGCCCATAAGTGCCAAGCAGAAAATGGCCACGTCTACCGAATCCGGCCCCAAGGGCAGATGTGCGATATCGGCAATAGTTACGTCTGGGGTACTAGCTTGGAGGTCGTAAGAAAGGACTTTGACTTTAGCTTTACCCCGAGGCTTCTGGTAGTTGATCGTTGCTGCTATTTTGGCATCCCCGCATCCAAGATCAGCCACTGTACACCACCCCTCTTCTTTGTCTCTTGGCAGAGGGAGTGGGTTCCCCCCTGCACTGGAGTTCCATTTCTTGTTATGGCCCCGCTCGAATTTGACTTTTCCTCGCTCCTGTAGCTGCTTGATGAAGACATTAACAGGATTTTCGGGCCAGAACTCGACTTGCCGCCTAAAGCCCATGTGGTATTCTTGGTACATTTCGGGCTGTTCGCGGAATAGGCTGAGGGAGGAGTTGGACGGTGTAGTGTAGAGAATTTCATTGATGTGTCGGAACCGGGCTGAAGAGAGTTTCTGACGCATCTTCTGCTGGAGAGGGGTTAAGGCTGGGATGGGGGCCGATGCAGGGGTTTTGTCAGCCAAGCTAGACTGAGCTTTGGTACCAGCTGTAGTGGATGTTGTGTTTGCATCTTCTATCATTCCCAGAGTACCTTTGTTCTTTTTAGTGGGAAAGGTCTGGTTATCATTCAGCGTCGAGTTCCCTCCCTTTGCACCCTCGATGGTCTTGGAAGTCAATTCTCCGCCGTCTTCCTCGTCATGGGGTTTGCTCCGTTTTTTTGGCAGGGCCAACGATGCTCCCCCCGAAGGGTCACTCTTTGCTAATTTCCTGCCCCTTTTCCGATCCCTCGGCTTCTTGGCTGGCTTTTTTCCCTCAATCACTTTCTCGTATAGAACGAGGACATTTTCCGAAGTCACCACGGTCTGCTTTCCCCCTTTAGGCTTGGGGATATCCTTTGCTGGCTCGGACTCCTTTGCTGGGAATCGCTTGTTTGTAATCGGAGTAGCATTGCTGCTCGATGCAGACTTGGAGGACTTTGATTTGTGCTTCTTTTTGACCGATTCATCGACTTGAGTCTTCGGCCCAGCCTCGAGATTCCATCCGCTGACTGCGAACATGGGTGCGGAGGTGGAGAGGACAAATTAAGAGAAATAATAATAACTAGGGTTGACTGGTGACGGTGAGGTTTGTTGGCTAAGCGTCGTAGTGGACATGATACAAAGCCGGCAGAGGGCCTTTGTTGGTTGCTCCCAAAGGAAAATTTTCTGCATGGATGCTTGAGTTTGACCTTTCCTGTTTAGGATCAGAGCCTCTTCTTACCGTGTAACACGAACCGCGTCTTGCGCGGGGCTGTGTGGCGCCGCGCGCCTTAAAAATGACCGATGGTTAGAGCTTCTATATAACCGATGAGAGATTCCTCTGGCGATGCGATCCGGAGAAATTCTGAGCACAAGAGAAGTTCATACAGGTACTGGTATCGCATGTTGTCCAAAATTTCACTCCTTGGCTCCTCATCTGTAAGAATTTCTATGTTTAGCCATTGCTACTACTTTAACCTTATTAATCGATTGGTTCAATCTGATAGTAATCGGCTGCCAGCCCGGGAAGCCCGGAGGGATATATATATTTACGCCCTGTAACGTTACACTTGGCTAGCCATATTCTTTGCATATGGCGCTCACAGTGCAATACCCTCTACGGTAGGAAGTTAGTGAACAGTTAATTTAGATTGACCCTTCAAAATAATCCTCATCAGGTTGTACTTGTGCACGGTATTTGACAGCTCCATTCAAACGCTTCTGCAAGCATTCATGTGGAATGATATCATTTCTAGCCAACATATGATAGATAGCACCCCACTTCCCCCTCCCAGAAACCTAGTTCAACTGTTCTATTTTCGAGGTTACATTTACCCGTGTTCCTACTCGTACCTTGTGACAAAATTGACAGATACCTGTACGAGTAAAGGGATTTTAAAATAGCCACTGCAAGCTCGTGGGACTTGCCGGACGATCAAGGGGTCAGGTTCTCTTCTGTGGGGGATTGAAGGAGAAAGTTGCCTTTGAGATGCTCAATCGTGGGGTTGTGTGAGCAAGTGGTGCACATTTGAGTCATTGGTCACTGATCTAGTACGGTATTCCTAATGGAGCGGTAAGCCAGAAAACACTGTACGAGTACTGTATCCACTGGTAGTGTACTGTACTAGAGGGTCCAGCAAGAAGTTATTGAACGGTTATTTAAGGTTAACCAGCCGAGTGTATCCCTGTCTGTTTCTGGTTTTCAATTGTTCCCCCCCACCTTGCACAGAAAAACGCCCAAAACACGTTTATCTGTGTTAAAACTCTACGGTAGTCACCATGTGTGGATGTCGCCCGACTTAACATACCCCCCGAGTATGATACACCGAGTGTCGTTCTACCGGTATGCCTACGAGTACTGGCGCTCGATTTTATGTCTGTGCTTACGAGTATAGGCATATCGCAGCATCGGCACAATAACACCTCGTTAGAATTTGACATCAGCACCACCGCATATTTTAAAGAGGTCTCTACCCACTATCGTATGGCACTGCATCCTCCAGCTAGACGCCGTCTCATATACTTGTGCCAGTCACAAGGTGCAGAGCTAGGCAGTTATTAGCGTGGCGGCACCTGTTCTCGGACCCTACGAGCACTCGTACTGTCGTACCGCACACCCAGTTGATGGACACTTCGTACTGCACCCGGATAGCATCCCAATTCTGACTGGATTGCTTTGAATACTCGTAGTTACCACGATACGGCAGCGTGTTCCCATCGGAGGTTGCCGCAAGTACCAAAAACGATAGAGGGCAACAACAACGGCAGCAACAGTACTTGTAACGCCTGCAGTTACCCAAACATTATGGTGTTACTGCGCGGTATCTTGCACAAGCTTTTTTGTTCATCAGAGCCATTAGGTATCGTACTTGGGTTGGCTGGGTTATCATGCCATGTGGTCTGCTTAGGTAATAGATAAGTTGCCACTGCAGGTATGCACCGATTTTCAACATTAATTCAAGTCCGACGGCGGCCGAGGCCTCACAGATCCAGCTGAAGGGATATATCGGGAACTCTTTTTCTTTTCTTTTTTCTTTCCTTTTTTCCACCTTTTTCACAAAATTCTTGCATAGACAAGGGTATCTCAAGATGCGGGACGGCTCAAAAAAAAAAAAAA
>QFET01006291.1:0-13443 GCA_003316355.1 Tuber calosporum | reverse complement strand
GAGTCATAGTATGAAATCCTTCAGCTGACTCCTCTGAGTCAACTGCGCCGCGCGCCAACAATCATAACTCATATACATAAGTCATGTGACCTAAAGTGGTCACATGCGCGAAACCTATGACTCATAGTGTGAGTCATGTGCGAAAATTATTACATCATATGACTCACAAATGTGAGTCATTCGCACGATCAACCAATCATAAGATAACCATGATTGCGCAAGTGTGCATCATGTGAAACCCTATGACTTCTAATTAGTCATAGTGCGAAATATAACAACCTTGTGACTCATAACTATGAGTCATGTGATACTCGGCCTTGCTTAGTCACCAATCGTGACACATAGCAACCATAAGTACCTTTTATGAAGAAAGGGTACTTAGGTACCTAGTTAGATAGGGCAACCCAGTAAGGCCGGGTAACCTTGGTGCACACTTAGGTAGGGTAACCCAGGTAGACAGGGTAACCCGGAGCCACAGTCAGGCAGGGTAACCCTCTTGAGTAGGGTAACCCTTTAGATAGGGTAACCCATCTCCTCGGTTAGGCAGGGTAACCACTTAGGCTGGGTAACTGGGAGCCCTAGGAAAACATGGTAAGCAGTGTAGACGCCGCTGGGCGGACTACATTCGTGTAACTAGGTGTTTCTAGCTCGTGGAATCGCGTGTAACAAATAGGTGAGTTACGCGGAACCTTCTGATGACGCAAAGGGGTGTTACACAGACTTCCGCAGCGATTTGCACCATGATATGGCCCAGTTACCCAACCTTAGGGATCGCGGGTGAAATCGTGGACCCCAAGTTACCCTCAACTAATGTTACGCGAGACACGAAATCCTACTACAAGTACCCCTCGGTCGTTGGAGTAATTTTGGCGCGTCCAACACCCCCTTCCGGCTCACACGTTCACCCCTTGCGACGGGTGGGAAAGGGCGACAGTTGGTAAAATCCTAACTAAACTGAGAAATTGAAGGTGGCTGCGTAACCCCGTATATGTCACTGCCGTCCTTCCGACCAGATGCTGTCCGCAGGATATATATAGGGGTGGGCGACGGACGACACGGGCAAGTTGTTAGGATTGACATCAGATGGCCTTCCGAGGGTACTCTAGGTGCCTATGATCCCTATGGGAGGTATGGGGGTCCCCCGGAATAGCTATCTGAGAGTCGGGGATAAACGGAAGTTTGTGCGGACAAAACTCTACTACTTACACAACGATAGCCCAGGCGCTATACCATTACTGTGGGACGTTACAGGACTCTAAAAGGCATTCAGTCTTATCACGGCTAAGGTGATCCCAGAACGGTTGGCTATAGGTAGTGCCTATTTAGCCAACTCAGTAAAGACACTTACCGGAGGAGCTACGCAGTCACAAGAAAAGCTGCCGATAGGCCAAGTAGACACAGTTGACTGCAGGGTTTGCATAGACGGAAAAAGCCATAGGGCTACTGAGTCTCACACCTAGGTTTGGGTCCAAAGTCGGATTGTCAGTTGGCCATTGACAAGACGGCGATCGGAAAGGTTTTTCTCTCCTGCAGGCAAAATCAAAATGCATTGCAGAAAACCTCTATGATTGAATGGACTCAACTTATCCGAGCGATCCACAGGCCCTGAAGTTAATTCCGGAAGGGCCATGTGTTAGATGATCCCTGAGTGGAGAAGGGAGCTCTCTTAACGGTCGCAGTAGGGATGGGTGTCGTTGGCTTTATAATTCTACTTAAGTAAACGCGAACGGCACTCTACTCTGATAACCAACTATGCTCTCGAGAAGACTTGAATTGAGTGAAGCTCTGACTTAACGATATTAAGTTTTATCATTAGATTCAATTATTTTTATCTTTACCTTCTGTGAACTTTGCGTTGAGTCTTTTGGTGTGGTCGCAACCTTAGGATCCATCTTCCTATAGGGTGCCCCCGTTACAGCAAGGTACACAACCCAGTCAATATATTCCCAAAGCTGAAACTCAATGGCGAAATCAGACTCCTTGCAAACCTTGTACCCAGGAATGATATTACTATCAAGGACCATGGAGCGATTCCCAACCTAGCCATGATACTTAGAACAGTTCCTAGAGCAAAGTCTAGATCCACCATTGACCTAGCAAACTGGTACTTCCAAATTCGAGTTCTCCCTAGCGATGAGAAATACAACACCATCAAGACACCCTTTTGATCCTTTGCATGCAGAGTAATGCTGCCTGGAGATGCCAACGCCCCTGCTACAGCTATGAGAGTTATTGAATTTGTCCTAGATGAATTTGTTGGAAAATTCGTTTAGGCATACATGGATGACATTACAATCTACTCAGAAACAGTTGAGGACCATATTTCGCATATCAGATCAGTCTTGAGAAGACTAAAGCAGCATCAAATAAAAGCATCGCTAGCCAAGTTAAAATTCTTTGCCACCAAGCTCTCAGTCCTAGGGCATGTTATAGAGGCGTGAGGAATTCATGCAAACTCTGAAAAAATTGGATCCATCCAAGACTGGCCAATGCCAAAATCGAAAAAGGATGTTCAGACCTTTATAGGAGTTGTGATATAACATGCATAATTCCTCCCATACCTTGCCTCTACCACTGCCCCCCTCTCGGACCTTTTTTCCCAAGATGTGTTTGAATGGCGACCCATGCATGAGGAAGCCTTCAAACAGGTTAAGCGCTAGGCTAAGAAGACAATTCCGCTCCGCCATATCTCATATGAGACACCAGCTCATCAAATATACCTTAATACTTACACCTCCAATGTTGGATCAGGAGCATGGGTTGGCCAAGTTCCCTCCCCTGAGAAAGCATACCCTGCCGCATTCCACAGCAGAAAGTTTGCAACAAGTCAGCTGCACTACCCGGTCCATGAATTGGATATTTTGGTGATAGTGGATGCCATTGAGGCTTTCCATCCGATTCTATATGGCACCAAGTTTACTGTTGTGTCTGACAACAAGGCACTATCATTTTTCCTGAAGCAGACTGACCTACCTTACCGCCAAACTAGAAGGCGGATGTTCCTACAATCTTATGATTTCGATATCATACACGTACCTGGCAAAGACAATGTCCTTGCAGATGCTCTATCAAGCATCTATGAAGACACCCCTGCTGAAGAAGACCAAATACTCGAAGACCCTACTGAGAAAAACCTATAAAGACCTCCTCCTCCCCCATGAACAGTGTATCAAGACACTACCTTAAGATCGCCCATGCACTAGACCCTTCTTCTGCCCTACTTCTTCAAGTACCCTCTCGCGTTCTTACTCCCGAACACCACTCCATGTGGAACTCACCTCATCGCAATAGCTCAAACCACTCTAGCTCCCAAGAAGCGAGTTACTACTCAGAGTCAATTGAACAACCCATGGACAAAGCAGCTGATACCCTTGGGATTGCAACGAATGCCATTCAAGGTTGTAAAATCGTCGAGACCTCCTCCTCCTATCTCAGCAACCCTGATGCGCCATCCCATGCCATAGTACTTATTGAGCAAGTTATAGCTCAACGTCGGGCCTTGCGGCGAGAATTAATAATACTCCAGGAGATATGGACCAACCACTGCATCCAGATGCTATCACCAACTCTTTTAAACGAATCCATGATTCTATCACCCACCTGGAATCCCTTGCAGTCACCACCTCCGGAAATATCGCCCCCAGCAGCACACTAACTGAACCTGACTCTTGGCCTACACCAGTTACTCCTCGACCCCCAGTCAATGAACTGGACCGATTTCTTGAATCAAATAGATACAGAGCCATGCACTGGACTGCCTGTGTCTGGGATGAATGCCAAACCCAAATAAATGGAAAGAATGCAGGATACTTTCCCTCAAGATCTCGCGATATTCCAGGACCCTTGACTCTTTACTCTTCCTCCAACTTTGTCTCTCCTCTTCATCCTAAGCGCAGAGCAGAACACTGATGGGCTGTTCCTCCTCCCCTCAACGATGATGATGGCTACCCAGTCTTTCATACAGTTATTGATAAGGGAAAAGAAATAGAAATACCGGATATCGACCAAGGATGGGATCTACCTACCCCAGAAGCACCTGTCGATTATGAAGATGGCTTCTTTGATCAGCCCTCTTCACAGCTTGACCTTCGCGCATTACAGCTTACCAACTACATGAAAGGAAAGTGGTACTTCTGCATTCGATTTGCTAGACAGAATGACCCTCTCCTTGAGGTAGTTACCAAGGCTATCGACCACCCTGACTGGCCCTTATATGATGGAGTTCTCGTCAGAAAGGGGAAGGATGACAGTAGAGACTGTCCTTATGTCCCCTATGAAGCAAGCTATCAAGGTGCTAACATCAGAAGCGAAATTGTGCGTATTACCCATGACCAAATGGCACATATGGGTTTGCAGAAATGTTTTGAATATGCTTCAAGACACTACGACTGGCTCTCCATGAGGAAGGATTATGAAGAAAATGTCCGCAGATGCCACCTATGCCTGCTCAACAAGCAACCTACCACTGTCACTGAAGGATCAGTCACCCACCTCCCTGTCCCCAGGCAGCAATTCTCATCTTTTACAATAGACTTTGCAGGACCCTTCTCTAGCGATCCCAAGTTTGAACTCATTTTCGTTGTCTTGGATTGATTCAGTGGCTTTACCTACCTCATACCAGTCTACCAGATTATTACAGCCATCGAACCAGCACACACCCTCATTGAGCGAGTTTTCTCCATTCTTGGTTTCCCTACCTCAGTAGTCTCTGACAGAGAGTCCAAGTTTACCTCACGCTTAAGGACACAGCTTATGGCGAATCTTAATGTTGATCTCAATATGGCTAGAGCATATCATCACCAGAACAATGTAATGACTGAGGGCAGAATCAGAACTGTTCGCCAATGCCATAGGAACTATGTCAACCCTAAAGGAACCAACTGGGTTCGCCACCTACCTCATGTCAAGATTCCAATCAATGCAGTCCCCAGCGATCACACAGAATTCTTCCCCTTCGAAATCACCTTTGGCAGACTACCAAACCTCCTCCCTAGGGTCTGAGGTCTCCCTCTTCAGTACCTGCAGCAGACAAGATTGCTCCACAGATCATGAAAACTCAACACCTTGCTAAAGATGCACTCTGGAAGGCCAGAGCAGTCCAAGCCACCTCCAGCGAAAACAGAAGAAAGGATGGACCCCGAATAATCCCTAACGAAACTGAAGTTATCCTAAAATCAGCACCCTATGTCCATAAGGTTGGATGAAATCACAAGCTAGTCGCACCATGGTTAGGACCCTTCTCAGGGAGCGAAAGACCTGACAGACATAACTACAGCAAACTCATACTCCCTTCTGTGATGGCAGGAATCTACCCATGGATCCATCGCAGCCATCTTCGCATCTACTTAAGACCCAACCCCTTCACCTTCCCAGAAACACCTGAATCCATATCCAAAGAGCCAGTCACCATCGATGCTAGTCGAAAAGGGTAATGGGAAATCGACAAAATACTCAAATATAAAATCTATCGCAGAAAAACACAGTTCTTGATCCAAGGGAAACGCTATGACGAAATCGAAGCAACATCGAAACCCCTCTATAACCTAGAAGGCGCCAGCACCCTCATGACATCCTACTGGTTCGATACCTACAATGAATCTATACCTTTCAGACTCTCTTGGTCCCATGGCGAGATTTTCTCTGCCTGGACACTACAGAAACCAGACTATGCCCCCCTCTCACTTGAGCTTGACCCTGACGGATTTTGGAAACCTCTCCAAGACTCAGACTACTCAGAATCCGATACCAGCACAACACTCTCTACCTTGGATGAATCTGAGATGGAAGGCTAACTGCTTCCTGGTATTGTCTTCACTACTTTGGGGCTTATAAAAGGTGTAAGGTCCTGACACCAGTGATATATATATGTTTACTGATTAAGTTATATGTTTTGAAATTGAGTGGAATGCTCCAAAGGCGAGTTGATCATTAAGCCCTTCAGGATATGCCTTATTGTTCAGTTTGTTTTATTTCTTTTAAGGGGAATGTAAAGGAATCCTACTATGTTTCTACTATTACTACTGACTCGATATTGGTTATTACTTATTTGGGTTTATACCTAATAAGCGCTACTATTTGGTTGTCCCTTCCTACTTGGTTATGACTTCCTAACTGGTTATCCTTTCTTGATTCGCTTATCACTACCCCTCGTTGCCTCTACCCATTTGGGTTTCACTATCCTCCTGCTATACATACTGGATTTGTATAATATTAGCGATCTCTTGTTCCATCTTGTTTGGATTCCATTACTTGTTTTGTTAGCCCCATCCTGTCGCTTTTAACCCTCTGTTTTCGTAATATGGTTACCTTGTTATGCTTCCTCGGTTAGCATGTTGTTGGACAGGATGTTTGCACTTTAGTTTCTTTTTCCTAGCTACAATCTTTTGTATTTAAAGAGCCTGCAATTCCTTAAGGATCTGGAGACTAAACCCTCACAGGACTATCATCTTTAATACTACAAGTTGAATGGTCACTCTATTAGTTCCATATCTTTTACCTTGTCTATTCAAGACCTATCCATCTACGCTTCTCCCCCTATGCTTATAGTATATTTATCAATAGTATTCGTACTCTTTGTACCAAGTCTATACTTTTTCACTAAGCCTAAGCAGCTCTGGTATAGACACTACTTCTTGCTAGTATGGCTTGTAGTCATATAGTAACCTCCCAGTCCTTTATAATATCACAATATAAAATTTGTACCATATTTCCACCTATGAAATACGTGTCTCGTAAAACTCTTCCTTCTTCCCCCTATTATCATATAAGTATAATTATTAATATATTTTATTTACTTATTGTGATTCTCTCTGATCTTAGTAAACTACAAGCAACAAATACTCTAAACTACCTTCAGTTATAGAGTAGCCTATTCGTAACTGTTCAATTGCTTAGGCCGTACTTTGTTCTCTGGGTCAGAGAACTGTCAAAAAAATTCAGTTAATAATAAAGATAAAATTTACAGGTTGATTGAAAGCTTGTAAATTTGTCAACTGAATATATTGTTAAGGTGTCTTCTCTTTTACTTGATGCTCGGTTAACTAGGTGGTTGATTTTATCATTTTTATTTATGATTGTCTCATTGGATTATTGTTTAAGGTTGAGAAACTAGAAGGAACACTAGCCATAGTAGCAAGAAACCTCAAATACAGTCCATCCCATCCCCCCTGCAGCTATAAAAACCACTCTACCAAACACACCTTAGACACTTTGGGTAGAAAAAATAACTAAGAAGAAACAGGACTAAAATCTCCCAAAAGATAGTAAACCTTTCCTATCTGCTAACATGCGACATAGGAGATAAACAAAGTTCAACAGGAAATAAAAACCAATACCTTCTATGGAATCAAAACATCTAGGCGAGAAACTAACTTGAACAATCAATCTGGGCAAAAGCACATAATCATATATTCCACAAATCCTGAAGGGTTAGACAGGGGACCTAGGTAATTATAACTCCAGGCACAAGGAGGAAAAAGATATCAAGCCAAAGGAGGTCTGTAAGCCGATAAAGAAGGACTGAGTGTCTAGTAGATCATGTAAATCGCTGTATATTGGGGAATTCGTAGCAGTCAGGTACTAGGTGAAGGGCGGGAGATGTAGGATACTAGCCTATCCTCCGTGAGGAGAGGAGAGGTGAAGAGAGGAAGAGGAAAGGTAGACCCAAGTATCAGGGACAGGACTGTATGCATACCCATGTAGGCAGTTCTCAAAGTGCAGAGAGTGGAGGAATCGACTATTAGACTACAAAGCGACAGTATTCTTGTTGAGAGTTTCCTCCTACTACAAGGGTATCTGACAGTTGTATGAAGGTTAAGTATTGCCAACCGTGCAAATGGCAAGCAAGGCAGAGCAAACATGCAAAGTGTTGCGAAACAAGTACGGGGAACGAAGAAAAAAACTATCAACAAAGACGGAAAGAAGGGAAGAATGGACTCAAAGAGGTAGACCCGAATGGGTTAGGAGAGGAGTACTGGTGGTACACAGGTCTCCAGCCCATAGCAAGGCCCGACACGGGGGACAGATAACTATTTATAACTTTTCCCAGTACTTATATTGGCCATATATATAAAGTATCCTTAGACAAACCAGCTTTAGTCTTAAAAGTGGAAGAACTGTTTAACGCAGAAGATGTCTGCCTAGCTCAGTTAATTGATACCTCAAACTATCCATTATCCAGGGGGTATCAAGCACTCTACCAGTAGATAGCCATCGATTCATTTACCAAATAAACTAAGTTCAAGTTGATGCAACCTATTTGCCAACATCTTACAGAATACCAGTTGATCAGTTTGGATAGAGCTCTTACTTGCATATATGCACTCAGATTAACAAGACTCTTAGGACTCTTTATATTAGAGTATAGATCTTTCACTAAGGTTAAGCAGCTCTGCTATAGACACTACTTCTTGCCAACATGGGATATAATCATATAGTAACCTTCCGGTCCTATATACTATCACATCATCTCATTGTACCATTTCCCATATGTGTAACACCTTCTGACAACTCTAACTCAAGTTCAGGCACCTTTACTGTGCAAAAGGGCAAAGAATAATCTAATATATCCATTAATGTAATCAGTGGTTTTATGGGTCAACACCTAGTTATAGGTCAGATATATTTATTAGGAAACAACTCCAGTAATGTCAACCACTCAACCAGACACAGTCAGTTAACTCTGAGATTGTAATCATAGTATTATAACTCTATTTAGAACAAGTCTATGTGCTTTTATTTTGAGAAAGTACTATGATGAAAGACAAAGGATACAAAGTGTATGATACTAGACAGTTACTTTTAATCAGAAATATATTCATTATCAACTATGTTATAGTGGATTTGACGGCATGTAAAGCGGCAGAGACTCTAGTAGTGGTCCTCTGGGTATTATTTTGTTGATTTTCCTGCTAGGAAATGTGAGCTATAAAACTTTATGTAGGGTAAATTTGACCTACATTTTGAACAACTATAACATCATCACTATCTTCATTTCCATCATCACCAGAACCTTCTGACTCCTCCAACTCATTATCAGTATTACTAAGGACTACCTGCCTAGACTTATACTTTTTCTGTCACCTCCCATTCAACTTGACAATTTTGGCTGCCTGTCTTGAAAAGCTTGCAGCCTTCTTCTTCTCGTCAAGGACTTCTCGCTTTCTGTACAGATGTGCAAGTTGCTTGAATCCCAGTATAAGACCATCCTTTAATTGTCAGCGGTTAGGCTTGGTGCTCTTCTGTATGCCTTGCTGTTGCTGGAGGAGTTCTTTGGTGATACTCAATTCTGCTTCTGTCCCTTGATGTAGGGAAACAAGCTTCGTAAAATACTTTCTGATCTCAACTGTTGGTTCTATATCTGGTACCACACATACCAACTTTATCAACTGGTTTAGGCTTGTAGATCGGTCACTCCTAGCAGCAAGTGGGCAAAGACCTAGTCGCTGAATTGCAAGGGATAGTGGGAATGAGGCTTTTGATTGAAGAGTGGGATCACTGAGGATTCGAGGTTGGTTGAAAGGAATTAGATGAGTCGCACGCCATGTTGACACAAATTCTTCTTGGTAAAGGTCTTGAGTCTTGCTCTATGGGGCATGGGATAGAAGTCACCCTTCTGTAACTTTGAATATGGTACATGGGCTCGCATCATTACTTCAACCTCTTGTTTGTAGTATGTATTGAGAGGAGAAAACAAACCAACATCAAGTGGCAGAAGAACATGGGTCGAGTGTGGAGGAGGGCAGAGGAGGTGAATATTGTTCTCGATAGCAACTTCAATAAACTGCAAGTTCTCACAATGGGAATTGTTGCCATGAAGGATGAAGATTCGGTGCTGTTTGATGCCATTTGTGGGTCGGGTTTTCAGCTCAAATGTTTGTACCAACTACTCATAGGTGATCTGGTAATTAGTGTATCCAGTAGGCAAATGAGTAAAGAAGGCATCCTGCTTCTCCTCAAAGCAGATATTGCTATGATGACCCATAAAATATGTCCTTGCAGGATAGATAATAAGAGGAGGCAAAACTATGCCAGATCCTGAAACAGCTTCAATATCAGTGACCCAACGGCAGTCACCATCCTGAATAAGCCTTGGATTCCTCCTTGATGTTCAGCAAAGACCTGCCAACTACCGGAGAGCCCAAGGGCAAATCCCTTCTAATCCAAATTCCAAATATTCTCATCTTGAACATGAAACTTGCAGCGAGTATTATGAAACTGATTCAGGTGGGATTCAAAGAATGAAAGGTCTGTAGCAAGTACCCTCTGCTTGTCTAGTTCCTTCCCAACCTTGGATTGAATATATGGATGCAGAATTAAAAACCATTATTATCCAGATCTCACCTACCTTCTCTGCTTTTCCTTGTTCTTTCAAAATGGCATAGACCATTTGATAAACATGAGAGCGAAATGGAGGCAACCCATAATCATCCCACCTTTCAACCCACTTGACCAAGGCCTTATCCTGTTCATTACTGAGTAGTTGCTGATCGAGATGGCATTGAATTGATGGCTGCGTGCATCAATGATACCGGTTGTTGTAACATGTGTACATGTTCCGGTGCCTCTATTCCAACTCTCGTTAGCCTTTCCTTTATCAGATTACATTGATTTGATTTGATTTCTTTTGTATTTGATTTCCCTACCGGAATCTCTAGATTCCGGCGCCCTTATTACTGTATGCTTTGGAGGATCGGCAGGATTGTGCCCCAGGAGTTCCAAGGAGAGGAACAGATCATGTATACCGGCGGTAGGATAGAGGCAGTGTTGTGGGAAAGCCCCAGGCTTTCCTGGACTCCGGCAGGGCCACAGGATTCAGGTAGCTGTACACTCACCTGTAATGATAGTGGCTGCGGGTATCCAGAGCCTCAGCTCTTGCAGGAAAGATTTCATGTATTTAAGAGTAGTCTCCTGGCTAGCAGGAGACATCAGACTTCAGACAGATGCCTAGACAGTGAATACACTTGGTTGAACGGCGATCCTATTGTTCCTCTTCGCTCTATAAACCATTCTATTGTACTTCCCTTGTCTTCGCCTCTCAGCAGGTCTCCCTTATACACCAAAGTGATAGCAGGCTACCGCTTAGGCTCTATTGTATAACCGTTCACACAGGCTAGCCCCTCTTACATTTTTTTCGCCTCAGCAGGTGATATCTGGTTCTCAGGATTGAGAACAGTGGGAAGGATTGATCACCCTTCCGTTTTCTTGATAACTAGTTAGAAGCAGGAGCGGCAGGGAGAGACTCCCGGCTCTAGTGCTACATTCATCATTACAGACAGAAGAAGTCAGACCACTAGGTCTGGAAGGATATCCAGACCTTCCAACAGACTTGGGAATAACCCTGACACAGACCCAGAAGGAGAATATGACGATACACCTATACGTAGACAAAGTTTCCTACAACCAGGAGACCTTGATACAGACTCAGAAGAGGACCTTACAGCAGAGCAAATCGTCTAAAGGGAAAGCCAGAGAACAGAGACAGCTCTGGAATCGAGACCAAGACCCAGAAGCATCTTAGAGACAGTCTTTGGAACCCTACCACACTCTGCAGTACCCTCAAGAAGCGAGACACCACCTGGCGGATTTCCAGGCTCCCCAGGACCCGCTAGACCACCACCAGTACCTCAAGGAAAAGGGAAAGAACCAGGAACTCCCAGACACACGCCAGCACCTCCTCCAGCATCTAGGACGATGGCTGACGCTCCAGACCAACCCAGGAAACCAAAGATCAAGCTTCCATAACCATCTAAGTTCAGTGAAGAAGGCGAAGATCTACAACCAGACAAACTCTAGCGCTGGTTTAGCGAGGTTAAGAAGTACTTATCCAAGTATGATGTCCTTGATGACACTGAGGATGTAGTGGACTACTATGGCGCCTATACAGAAAAGCGAGCACATAGTGCCTACCTCAACCTCATGGATGAGTTTGAAGACAACCAACCCTCCCTCCAAGAATTCAAGAATCGCTTTAAACAGCTTTTTGAAGCATCAACCAACACAGATGACCTGTACCTCAAATGGCAGAAGATACAACAGTCCTTAGGAGGCAAGCCAGCGAGAATTTCAAAGATTGCTGGAGAACTACAAGACCTCAGAGGAACACTGCCTAGATACTCAATATCAGACTATGCACAAAGACAACGTTTTTTGAATGCCATGGATCCTAGGCTCAGAAGAAATGTGGAACCACAGATAAGAGATACCGATACCTGGAACCAAGTTGTCCAATTGGCAGAGAGATATGATGCAACAATGTTCAAGACAGGAACCTATGGGAGTAGCGGCAGCTCCTCCAGCACCTCTGGAAATAGGCCAAACAAAGCTAAGAACTCTCCACAACAAACCAGCAACAAGCCAGCAGGAAAAGGCAAAGCTCCATCAAGAAAATTGACTTCTCCCAAGCATAAGAAGCCAAGCAAGCAGGAAATGGATCGACGCAAGAGAGAAGGAGCCTGTTACTACTGTGGAGAAGCAGGACATATGGTAAATGATTGTCCTAAGAAGGAAATCAAGTCAAATCATGTCACTGTCACTCAGGACACACCCGATAGTGAGGAAGAGCACTATGAGGCAGAAAGCGATGATACAGAAGAGTCGGATGGAAGGAATACCATCATAACTTACAAGACTACTGTTGGCGCCCCCAAGGAAGCGGCCAGGCCATTCCAAGCATTAGAATTGACAATGCTAGTCAACAAGAAAGCCGTCAGGGTCCTAGCAGACACTGGAACCATTGGGGGTACCCTAATCGGCAATCGCTTTGTTACAACAACAATATCCCTTATACCAACAAGAAGACACCTACAACGCTCAAAATGGCTATCAAATGATCCAGATCAAGCAGCAATCACTCCTGCATCACAGATATCGAAATTGGAAGCATGAAGGTACTCAAGGTACACATGAGCGTCACTCCAGTATCAGAATATGATATACTACTCAGTATGGATGACCTTATACACTTTGGAGCAGCCATAGACTGCCGGAAAAATACCCTCTACTTCCCAGAACACAAGGTCAGAGTAAACTGCAATGGGAACAGCACCCAGCCTCGCTCAGCGATGGCTAAACAGGAGGATATACCAGATTTCCTCAAGATGTTCCCACAGGTTTTTGTCACAGAAATACCTGAAACCCTAACACCATTGTGGCGCTTTAACCACCAGATCATGATCAACGACCCAGACCTTTATGTCAACATGACAACCTTCAACACCCCCGAAAAATTGATCCCCAAATTCAGGGCATGCATAGAGAAGCAAATCAGGGCTGGGATACTCTACAGATCACAGACTCCTGGAGGCGCCAGCATGTTCATTCAAGGGAAACATGATGGCAGGATAAGACCATTAGTGGACCTTCGCTATAGGAATAAGAACACTATGAAGGACGAAGCCCCAATCCCTAATCAGCAGCTCATACTTAACACTGTGGGCAGAGCCA
>QFET01006287.1:0-58050 GCA_003316355.1 Tuber calosporum | reverse complement strand
GCGGGACTCATTGGCGAGGAAAGCCCGATGGGCCATGTGGGAGCGGAGAACTGGAGAGCGAGGTGGGGACTGGTGCAACAGATTTGGGGCGAGGGTCAGCTGGAGCGCCAGTTGTTGGGACTGGCTGTCTGGGTGTTGTGAGATCAATGACGGCAGTAGTGGGGGAGGTAGTCCTGGGTGGGTCGGGTAGGGTGGGTGCATCCTGGTCCATGACATCACCAGGTCCTTGTATACCCTCAGGCTCAGAGGGGGCATCATTATCAGTGGGGGGGAGGGGGCAGGATGGGCAAGAACGGTCCTTGGCAGGATGGGGACCTGCACAACTAGAGTACATGAGGGGAGAGGCGGGACAGCACCCAGCAACGGACTTAGTGTTCCCGCCCTTAGGGTAAGTGGGATTAGGGCAGCGGTGGGCCACTCGTGTATGTGCTAGGGCACACAGGGGACAGGTGGGGGTGGAGGCTTTGCACATAGGAGAGGGGTGGCCGTAAAGCCAGCACTTCCGGCATTGCATATACTACCCAGAGGAGTGGGCATTTTCGACTTTGCGCGGACGGGAGAAGAGACGGATGGTGGAGCAAAGACTGTTGACATCGTCCGGGGCCACGGTTACTACAACAGACGTAGTGGACTTTGTTGCCCGAATGTCAGGGTCGGTTTGGAGGAAACGTGCGGAGTAGATAGCGACGTCAGTTGCCTTGCGAACTGACTCAAAGAGGGCAGGGAAGAGGTCAGCCTGGTCCTCCGGAAGGTAGGCTGTGGGTAAGCTGTGGATGGCTAATTGGACCTCATTTGGGGCGGGGCGGAAAGGGCGATAGGGGTTGTTTCCTACTGGAAAAGCTTGGTTAAGATGGTTAGTCATGGATTCATAGTAGTGTGAGTAAGCAATTGAGGGTGTGTGCAGGTCAGTGCCCAGGAGGGTAAGAGATCCTTTAGGATTGACAAGTGCGGAAAAGGACAGGGGGAAAGGGCAGTTGGCCTGCCTCAGGACGGCGGCCATCAGGTCGGGGGTGGTGGCTGCCATACGGTCAGCCTCTGCATGGGGTGCGGGTGAGGTTCGGGGGGCGAAGAATCTGCGCTCGGCAGAGGACAACGGTGCTGGACCTTGAGACTGAGGGCTGCTGTCGTTGGACGCTGCGACTTGGGCCGGCGTGGTTGGCTTCTTCCCTTTGCCTTTGGTCCCTTGTGCAGAGGATGGTCCTGCTGCAACAGCAGCATAGGACTTGTTGGCCAGACGGGGCTGGGTGTGTGTGGGTCGGTTATTGGAGGATGAGGGTGGTGAGAGGTACTCGGTAAGGGGAGGGTATTTGCCTGCCCTGTATTCTTGGGCTTCCCAGGAGTGTGGGTGTCGGACGGCATATGCGGCAGGGTTGCCATACCACTGTTTTTCAACTGTGTCATAGCAGGGGAGGTCGGGGTCGGGGCCTTGAATTGCTTCTTGTGTGGGTTGGGGTTGAGGGTAGGGGTGAGACCTAGGTCAAGCCGGAGCGGGGCGAGGGGGGACCGGCGTGGGAGGAGGTAGTTGTCTGGCAGTGGCTCCTGCCGTGACGCGAAGGGAGAGGTCCCTGACTGTGGCCTTCAAGGCTGCAATCGCGGGGGGGGCTGAAGTAGCGGGAGGAGCAGGGGTCGAGATAGCGGAGGAGATCTCATCCACGCCCGTAGTCAGTGCGGCAAGTCGGCTAACTACCTCATTAATTCCAGAGAGGGCGGTGCAGAGGAGTGGGATGATGGTGGCTTCCCCGTCGGAAAGGTTATGGAGGAGGGAGTTGTCAAACGCAGGGAAGGATTCCTGCGAGAGGCTGAACTGGGCAACTATAGCGTCCAGGAGGTTCTGAGTTGCAATCAGGTGGTCGGGGAGGGTCCAGGGGTGCTGGCGCGGGAGGAGTGGGTTGAGTAGGGGGCTGTGCGGTGCTGGGTACGCGAGGCTGACCTGGAGGGGCTAGGGGAAGCTGTGGCCATCACTGTTACACAGGGAGTGGGGCTGTGTCGCTAAAGAGTGAAGCTTAAGCGAGGGGCAAGATTTGGTGTGTCGTGGCTGTTGCCACACAAAAGGGCGAAGTTTTGTTCGGCTAAATGGGGCAAGAGTTTCAAGAGGGAGGAAAATAGAGGGCGCGGAGCATGATCCCTTAACTATGGGGGACTGCTAGCTATTTATACAATTCTCCCAGTACTTATGTTAGCCATATATATGAAGTATCCTTGGATATCATGGCCTTGGTTATGGAAAGTGGAAACCTCGTTTGACCCTGAAAATGTATGCCCCGCTAAGTCAAATAATCCCGTAAACTATTTTAGTATTCTGAGTGTGTCTATCACTCCACCAGTAAATAGCCTTTACTTCATTTGCTAAATGAACTAAGTTCAAGTAGATGTAGCCTAGTTGAAAACATCTTACGGAATACCAGGTGATTAGTCTGGATGGCTGCCTTGCCTGCATTTATGCACTCCAGTGCATATGTATTCGGATTATCAAGAGTCTTAGTACTCCGTATATTAGAGTCTAGATATTTTACCTAGGCAGAGCAGCTCTGCTATAGACATTACTTCTTGCCGGCATGGGTTGTAGTGTTATCGTAACCTCCCGGTTCAATATACTATCACGGCAACTAATTTGTACCATTTCCCATTTGTGTAACAAAGATTTTCTGTATATCTGTTGATCCTCTCAACATGTCCTCTCCGATCTCTGCGTATTCTATCTTCCAATCCACCAGTTATCCGCTACAAGATTCGAGTCTGTAAAGCTCAGCAGTATTGGCCTTTGTTCGTAACTGGCGTTCCTGTAGTCCTGTCATTCTATTAGCCTAATTACTACCAGCCTTAAGCGGATATTTTTTATCTTTACTTTGTGAACTGTACTGCATAAAATTGATATTGTTAACAAATATTCCAGTCTGCAGGACTGCAAGTATGATACAATATGGCCTCAGTCAGACCTAGAAACTAGCCATTAATCTTCCCTATAAATCCCTCATCCATCGTGCCACTCCTTTTCTTGCCTAAATAAAATTGTTCATATATGACACCTTAAATCTGTTGGTTAGGAACTTAAGTGATAGGATCTTGTAGCCTTGTTAGGCAAATCTAGTCATATTGGGGAGTAGAATAATCTCTAGAAACGGCAGCAAGGATACCTCATACCTGTTTGGCGGGTAATAAAACCTGTCTTTCTCTAGTAATTACTTCACGCTTTGTGTAGAGGCTATAGGATCCTCCATATCAAGCTTATAGAGTTCTCTTAATAACTTCTTTGCACAACGCAGATAGTGGAATCTACATCTATTGTGCTTTGCTCAAATGTAGAAAATTAGTGGCTGGCAGCCATTATATTTACTAATTCCAATTTATGAAAACTTACCACCTCATTCAAGGCTGTTCTAGCATCGGCAAAGTTCTAAAACCCAAGTTCTTCCCTGGCATCATTCCAGCATGTGCGGACCATTTCAGTCTGTGTAATTTGGTCCAGAAACGGATCCGTGAATTGTGCCCAGCCACAGATTAACTCAGTGGCTTTGATCTGAATGGTAAGCTCAATCCTAACTGTAAAAATCTTGTCGGCTGATGATTACTATTGGGACTACATGGTTAAATTCTAGAGAACCTGGTTATGATTGACTTAGTATTGAGATTAGTATTACAACTAGATTTTGTCCTGAGGCCAATCCACTGGTAGGTATGGATAATCGATTTTGACTAACTAGTAATGACTTGGTGTTTTCCATCACAGAAAAGTATGTTTAATACTTTCCAATCTCAGGGACTGGGTAACTGTCATGGTCATCATCGCCGAGATTCGAACTCTCACCAAGGTAGGGGTATCTGTGCCCCGTCGCTTGCTGTCACGTCTTCATCATCTGCATTTGGTTCTATTAACTCCACCTCCTTACTCTCTCCACTATGACTACCGTTATCCTCATATTCCCCAGTATGCAAGTCTATACTATCATCAGCTTCCTCAAGACATTGACCTCTATCATGTTGAAAATCAGGCGCTCATAACTGAGTCGTGATGCAGTCAACCCTGATGCTGATCATCTTTGACTTAGGGAGCGACTGGAAGTTAGAAAATACAAAGTAGAGGGTTAAACTGCCAATACCTCTTTGAATCCAGATTTCCGGATACATCGTCTGCCGACCTCTCCTTATCTCTGTTTATGCTGATGGGACGGACCCAGTCTGTTGGCGTTAGGCTGTGATTGTTGTGGCATTATAATGAGGTAAATTGAGGGATAACTGGATTGATGAGTGTTGGCAAATGTTGATTGTGTCTGAGAACATATTTTATAGGCTGATATCTTAGGTAGTATTATATAAGTTTGTATTTAGAAGACAGAAAAGGTCCGCATGCATTCTTAAAAGAGGCTCATATTCATATATTGTCACTCACATTTAGATCAATTACCTTTGTATATTTTGGCTGTTGCTAAAATATGAAGGATTAAATTTAGCGTAGCTTGGTGGAGTTGGGAGACTGAAGGGTGGGTGGGGATATGCCAAGCACAGTATTCTAGTTTGTGTAAGCTGGCCCAGCGGACTGTAACAAATCATGTCAAGATTCTGATGCTCTAATCTAATACACAGCTATTGGTTAACAAAGAGAGCATATAATATAAAAATGCACAGACAGAAAACATACTAAGCAGGTTATTCTAACTGAAATACAGCAGGAAAAAAGTAGTTTACCAAGTTCTGAAAACAAAACAACAAAGCTTCAGAAAAAGCCCAAGTGCTGACCCCAGTCAAACAACACTTGCCTCTACCATCCTCCCTAAGACTCCCACTTCAAACCAACTAATTAACCGGCTGCACATCCCTCCTGCCAGCCCATTCCCTTCATTCACCCATCCTCTTAATCGTCATATTGATCCAGTTCCTCCTCCTCATCCACCTACACCTCAATAGCAGGCTCAACCAGGTCGTCCCAATAATTCTGGGGTAAATAAGACTGGCTGTATATGCTGGAGTTCCAGCCTTGTCTTCGTCGCAATAGCAGAGTAAAAGAAGGTCTAGTGGATCGTTAGATGAACTCAATCCCCATCAGATATAGAGGTGATTGCAGACCTGCATCCAGATCATCTTGGAGACCAGCAACTGCTCCTCTAAATCATTGAGGAGCAATAGTGTACAATACAGGGTCGCGCCAATGACGTTCCAAGATCTGATTCTGCACACTACGAATAGGTCGATTGCCTCCAGGAAATACTTTAGGGTCGTTTCAACTAGCAGGAGTCAATAAATCGCCCTAGGGCTCTTTTACTAGAAAGGGTCTAGTCTAAATGCAAACAGTTCACTGGGCTGGACCACAAGAGGTATATCTACCTAGTGGTTGATGGAGCACTAGTGTCACGATTGGTGACTAAGCAAGGCAGGATTTCGCATGACTAATAGTTATGAGTCATTGGGTTGTTATATTTCGCACTATGACTCATTAGGAGTCATCCGGTTTCACATGATGCACAATAGTGCAAATTATTGTTTTATTGTGATTGATTGATGGTGCGCACGACTCACACTTGTGAGTCATATGATGTAAAGAGTTTCGCACATGACTCACATTATGAGGCATGGGTTTCGCCCTCTGACCACTTTGGAGCACATGACTCGTTTTACGAGTTATGATTGAATTTGGAACGTTGTGCAAGTTGACTCATAGGGGTAACCTGTGAATTTCATACTATGACTCAATATGAGTCATCAAGGTTAGGTGACTCATAGGTATGAGTCACCAGGGTTAGGATTGAGGGAAGAGTGCCTATATAAGGACTCTAGGCGGCCTGTATCTAGGACTCTTCACGCAACCATCTAAGTTCTTTCCTATACAATTACTTTACCTCTTGACCTCCCCACTCCTCTATCGGCGTTGTGCGATAGGACCTATAGGGTTCGGCTATCCATACAACATAGTCATAGGCCTAAGAGCAATAGTGGAAACTCGCCTAGTACTACTCGTTGCAATAGTACTCCTACCCTGGTGGCTGAGATTAGCGCCACGCCCCATACCGGACCATAACAACGTCCCGGTCATATTCATCCAACCCAAAGCGAAGTTGTTACCTGTTGCAAATCAGCTTACCGCATAGGATAGTAACATTTGGTTACGTCACCTAGGCAACACCTAACTACAAAATGGCAGACTTTACAGACAACGACATCGACGTTACAGAGGGAGAAATCGATACCTCAACACTTGGTCTGGCACTTAAAGAAGCACTTAGCACAAATCTATCCAGAAGCCAGTCACCAAGAACCACAAGTTCGTTGACACCTGAGCCTGCCTCACCAACAGGATCTCTGGAACCCGAAACCCCAAAACTAGAAAGGATGTCAGCCTCGGGACCAGCAACTGCCGGTGGTGGAGCAGGAATTCAACTAGCTGGATTTACAACTGCACAGTTCCAAGAGATCCTGACCCTGAAAAATAACCAGCGAGAAACATTCAACAACCGGATCAATGATGAGAAACCCCCTACCTTCCATGGAATAAGAACCAAACAACGATCCTTCTTAGTGCAATACCAATTATACTTTTAAGCGACACAAGAAACACGACATACAGAACGCATCACCTACGTCAAGAGCTTGCTCAGGGATGCTGCAGTAAGCTGGATCACCCCATTTGCAGAAGGATGCAAGCCAGGGACCTGGACTACATATCAAGATTTCACTACAGCCCTCAAAGACCAGTTTGTGGATGTAGATGCGGAAAATACAGCTAGGACAAAGCTCGACTACCTGAGGCAAGGCAAAGAACCAGTCACGGAATACAGGAATGACTTTCGCCTTACAGCTACAGAGGCGAATGAGGATGATGGTACACCTAGACGCTAATTCCTAAAAGGAATTAACCGTACGCACCAAGACGCTAGGGCAGCGGACCACATTGTAGCGGCAAATATCGATGCCCTTGCAGCATGGGCAATCGAAAAAGAAAACCGGATCAACATGATCCAGCACCTTCAAGGAAACAACAGTACCTTTATCCAACAACAGGAAACGCCAAGGAATAATAACGGGACCTGTAAGTCAGGCAACAATATGGAAACCCGAGGCGACCCAATGGACCTAGATGCTACCAGAAGACGTCCACGACTGAACCTCTCACGAGCGGAATTTACAAGAAGAAAGGACAACAACATATGCTCGGGATGCGCCAGACCTGGGCACAGATTCAGTAATTACCGCAATGCAAGAGATGAGAAAGACTATACCAGGCAGTACAACAGTAAGACCAACAATAATCGCTGGAAACCACTAACCAACCTACACAAAATGGAGATCAGAGAAACACCTGAACAGTCGGGAGGCGAAGAAAGTCCCCAGTAAGAGCTGGGCTGCGGGACAACAAAACCAAAACCATCGGAATCAGTAACATCTACCTGGCACTTACAAACACGGAAACATTGGAACAAGAAAAAGACCATGCCATGGTCAAAATGCGTTTACATGGCAAGGACAAGACAGTCATCATTAACGGCATGATTGACTCGGGCGCTATAGAAAACTTTATTGACAAGGAATTCAGCCACAAACACGGCATACGAACAAAGAAAGTGAAAGAAATACTGGAAATCTACCTTGCGGACGTGGAGCCAAGCGCTATGGGACCAATTACCCATATAGCGGAAGTACCTATGGGCATCGGCAGCCATAGGGAAGTGGCAACCTTCCAAATCGCAGATCTACCCAACCATGAGGCAGTGGTAAGGCTGCCCTGGTTAAGAAGACACAACCCCAAGATCGATTGGGAAAGCAACAAGATTACGTTTGATAGCGAGATGTGTACAATGGTATGCCTAGAAAGCTCGCCAGCAGTGGACCTAGTCCCCAAAGCAGAAGCCCTGGAAGAGAATTTAACCATGCAATTCTCCAAGATCCAGGCCAAGGATGTCCAGAACATCAAAATCCAAAGCTTAAATGAAACAGCAACAATTCCTACCAAGGGATCAGCAAAGGCAGCCGGACACAACCTGTATGCGAGCGAAAGAGTCATGATACCGGCAAAAGACCAAAAACTTGTGAATAATGGAATAGCTATTAAACTACCGGAAGGCACCTATGGGCGGAGTGCTCCACGCAGCGGGTTGGCAGTTAAACATTTGATTACTGTCAATGCAGGAGTAATCGATACCGATTATACGGGTCAGATCAAGGTAGTACTGGTTAACCTGGGAAAAGACGACTATATAGTTGAGCCAGGAAATAGAATCGCACAGTTAATCTGTGAAAAGATTGTCATAGGACAATGCGAAGAAGTGGAGCAACTGGCTCCCGCTATGAGAGGAAAATCAGGATTTGGAAGTACCGACTAACTGAAACGCCAAAGAATCGAGATCAATGAGATCTCTGCCACATCCTTCGGCAAATTCTATCAAATGGGCGAAGTTCAGGAATCCTCAAATGGGATTATGAGACCAACCAACCTAGTCAGATCGAAGCGATTAATATCAGCACCGAGTTAGCTATCAAGGCCAAGAAAGGACAAGAAAATGAGAATACCAGAAACATCCCACCTAGGGAATATCACCAGTACCTGGCCATGTTCAAGGAAGGAGAAGAAACTCGGCTGCCCCCACATCGTCCCAAGGTCGACTTGGAGATCAAGCTCAAGCAGTGGGAAACCGTGCCAGCAAAAAAGTTATACCCATTATGAGAAAAAGAATTAGAAGAGCTGAGATAATATATCCGCGTCAACAAAAACCAATGATGGATTCTTGACTCTTACACAAATGGTGGATCCCCAATCCTGTTTGTAAAGAAGAGAGACGGCAAACTACGACTCTGTGTGGACTACAGAGGACTCAATCAAGTCACCAAACGAGATAGATACCTGCTGCTATTGATAGGGGAAGCACTGGATCGACTCCAAGGAGCCAAAATCTTCACGAAACTAGATATTCGGAATGCCTACTATAATATCAGGATCAAGGATGGAGAGGAATGGAAGACAACATTCACAACAAAATATGGAATATACGAATATACGGTGATGCCATTCGGTCTCAAGAATGCGCCTGCAGCTTTCCAAAGATGGGTTAATCGGATCCTGGGTCGATTTCTTGACATCTGCTCTATCGTATACCTGGATGATATCCTGATATATACAGAAAACCTGGAACAATACAAAACCCAAGTCCTAAAGTTATGGAAGCCTTAAGAAAGGAGGGACTACCATTCAAGCCATACAAGTGCGAGTTCCATAAGGAACGAACAGAATACCTAAGATTCATTATCGACAAAGAATGAGTCTGTGTCGACCCTGTCAATACCCCGGCGATATGGGAATGGAAGCCACCAGAAACCAAAACAGGTATTCAATGCTTTCTGGGATTCTGCAACTTCTATCGACGGTTCATAGAAGGGTTCAGTCGTATACCGAAACCCTTATATGAACTCACAAAAAAGGACGTCAAGTAGAAATGGACAGAACGACAACAGAAAGCATTCGACGAGTTACGGCAACGGTTGACACCAGCTCCAGTCATGGTACATTATGACCCGGAGAAAGAGATCATGATAGAGACAGATGCATCAAAATATATATGCTCTGGCATAATATCACAAAAAGGGAACGATGGAAGATGGCAACCAGTTGCATACCGCTCGAAAACGATGTCACCCGCAGAATGCAACTACGATATACACGACAAAAAGCTGTTAGCACACGTACAAGCTCTAAAAGAATGGAGCAGATATGCAATAGGAAGTCGACATCGAGTGTTGGTACTTACCGACCACAAAAATCTGGTACCCTTTACCATGACAAAAGTGTTCAAATTATGTGTATTAGCACAATCTTATAGCATGAGTATGAAAATACAACATAGTATTAAGAGTATACTATGTGCACACTTGTGTGAGGATTATTGTAGTATGAAGGTAAATTGGTAGTAGTTCTTGTCCTTAATTAACTAAAACAAAATAGGCGGCAACTAGCTTTTTATACAGGTGCGTGTCCTCCTTGTACTCAATAACAAAATAGGGAAAACATTGTAAGAAACATAAGTGTGAAAATGTTTGACCCTGACAAACTACCAAGGAAATCCCAATAAAATATGCGTAATCTGAACTGGTGTGTGCTAAATAAACGGAATGATAACACATGATAAATGACTGGTAAAAGGTCACTATACATGGAAAGATAACCGAGAAATCCCGCACATAACATAAGAAATATACGCATTAATTCTCAAACATTATCATGAAATATAACCGAGAATATGATATACCCTAGCTGTAGTAATGTCCGTAGTTTCCCTAAGTAAACTAGAAATAACCAAGCAGAGACATAAAAAATATTAGCATAGGAAATATACCTGTTACGATTGGTGACTAAGCAAAGCATGATTTCGCATGACTCATAGTTATGAGTTACAAGGTTGCTATAATTCGCACTATGACTCATTATAAGTCATGGGGTTTCACATGATGCACACTTGTGCAATCATTGTCATGTTGTGATTGGTTGATCGTGCGCATGACTCACATTTGTGAGTCATATGATGTAATGATTTTCGCACATGACTTACACTATGAGTCATGGGTTTTGCGCATGTAACCACTTTAGGGCACATGACTTAATTTGTGAGTTATGATTGGTTGGCACGTGGCGCAGTTGACTCAGAGGAGTCAGCTGATGGATTTCATACAAGGACTCACTATGAGTCATAGAGGTTGTGTGACTCACAGGTATGAGTCACCAGGGTTAGGGTTGGGGGAAGAGTGCCTAGATAAGGACCTCTAGGCGACCTGTAGTTAGGACTCTTCACGCCACCATCTAAGTTCTTTCCTTTACAATTACTTTACCTCTTTACCGTTACATTCCCCTATTGGCGTTGTGCGATAGGAACCATAGGGTTCAGCCATCAAGACAACGTAGGCAGGGCCCAAGAGCAATAGTGGAAATCCGCCTAGTACTACTCGTTGCAATAGTACTCCTACCCTGGTGGGTAAGATTAGCGCCACGTCCCATACCGGACTATAACAACAGCCCGGTCATATTCATCCAACCCAAAGAGAAGTAGTTACCTGTTGCAAAACCAGCTTACATCATTGGATCGTAACAATACATATGAAACGAATTGAAGAATTTTAACACTTCCCCTCATTATCTACAGCCCAAGAATACCATCATCCGTTCATGTGCCTTTTTCGCAAGTACCTTGGTACAAATTTAGGCCAGGTTTTCTCATGACGCAACCTTCAGGAGTGTGAAAGAACTGTTATCGATCTCTTCTCGTATATTGTGAAAATTGATATCGATATGTTTTGTTCGTTCATTAAGTTGATGGTTGGTTGCCAGAAAATTTGCGCCGGTATTGTCAGCATGTAAAGCGATCGGTGTTATAAGTTGGATGTCACTGAGACCTTTAATGTACCATTGGATTTGCCTTGCTGCTAGGGATATAGCTACATATTCCGCTTCCGTAGTAGATGTTGCAACTGAGGCTTGCTTCTTGGACCGCCAGGAAATACAGGCATTGTTAAAGGGAATAACTTACCCTGAAAAGGGGCAGCGGGTATCGAGACAAGCTGTAAAGTCCGTATCCACATAGGTGTTCATAGCTTTTCTAGTTGTACAAGGGTAGAACAGTCTAATGTCTTTTGTACCGTGTATGTACCAAAGGACGTGTTTAGCGGCCTTTAGGTGGATTTCGGTCAAGCAGGAAGAAAGTTGTGAGAGAAAGGATATTGTATACGCTGTATTGGGTCTGGTACCAGTAGTCAGGTATATAATTGATCCTATCATCAATTGGTATATTGAGATGTCAGGTATCTGTTCATCCACAGTCCCTTTCCGTAGTAGAATGCCTTTGGGTAAGGGGGTAGAGACTGGCTGTGAGTTTTCCATTCCATATCACTCGAGGACTGACTTGATGTATCATTGCTGGGTAAGATGTATCCCGTCTGTTGTATAGGTGATGTATAGGCCAAGTAGGAAAGTAGCTTCCCCTAAGTCTGTGATCTCAAATGCCGTTTTCAGGTCTTCTATGAGAGAAGTAGCTTGGGGAGTGTTGGCCGAGTATATAGTGATATCGTCAACGTAAACCGTTAGGTATATGTCGTGTTTACCATGAACAAACATGCATGGGTCAAGGGTGGATGTCGCAAAACCTTTGGATGTTAAGTATCTAGCGAGGAGAGCTTACCATTCATTCGTAGATTGCTTAAGTCCATAGAGACATCAGTTTAGTCGCTATACTTTGTCTCAATTAACGAACCCAGGTAATGGTCGCATTTAGACTTCTTCTTTCAACTCACCATAATAGAATGCAGATTAGACATCGAATTGCCGTAGTCGCCATTTGTTTTTAGCACATATTGCAAGGAGGAAGCGGAGTGATTCATATCGGATTACCGGAGCGAAAGTATCCTCAAAGTCAAAACACGGTACTTGTGAGAATCCTTTGGCAACAACCCTTGCACGGTACCTTTCTAATTTACCATCAGCATTTCGCTTAGTCTCAAAGACCCATTTACTGTCAATAATCTTGCGTCATGTAGGTTTATCTACTTCATCGAAAGTACCACTTTTCTTAAGTGCCTTGATTTCCTCGTCCATTGTATGAGTCCATTGTTCCTTAAGCGAGCTATTCACTGCTTGGGTATAGGTCTTGGGATGCTCGTCAGATGGTATAGTGACATTTCTGCCAAAGTATTGTAGTAGGCGAACGGTTCTGCCAGATCTGATCCGTATCTCAGGAGGATTTTCCAGTTGTACTTCCTCTACAGGAGGTTCTGGTGTGTCTTCCGGAGTTTAGCGACAGTCATAATCTTCAGGATGTTCAGGTGCTGGAGTTGGATGTACTTCAATAGTTGGTTTGTGTTTGCTTCCTGTGGTATAGTTTTATCGGGAGCCGGTGCTCTTTGGTAGGAAGGTGGGTAGACTGTTGCAAAGGTCTCTGATGAGGGTGCAGGTTCCTTGGGATCAAGTGGTAGTATAGTCTTGGTTGTCCAGTGGAGCTGACGCGTTTCTGAGATTTTATGCAATGATGGTATGTATATACGGTATATCTTGCTGGAGGAGGTATATCCAACTAGGTATCCTTCTATGGCCTAGGGCTGTAACTTTGGTCCTGGTTTTCTGATCTCCTCAGGTATATGGACAAAGAATTTGGTCCCGTAGGGGCGTAGGTGTTTTACTAACGGCTTCTTGTTGTAGAGAGATTCATAGGGTGTTAGTTTTCCTATGGATCAGTTAGGGAGGATGTTCCGGAGGTATACAGCTGTTGTAACTGCTTCAGCCCATAAACGCAGTGTAAGACCTGAAAACATAGAGCGTGTAGAGGTGATAATGGTCCTATTGTATCGTTCGGCAACGCCATTAGATTCATGAGAGTAAGGAGGTATTTTGTCATGTATGATACCCAGTTTTTCAAAAATGGTTGTTATATCTTTGTTAACATATTCTCCTCCGTTATCAGTTCTGAATCGTTTAATAGTAGCGTTGTCCTGGGTGTGTCTTTCTTTGATGATTTGGTTGAACACTTTTACGGTATCAGATTTGGCTTTAAGAGGATAAATCCAAGTATACCGTGTATAAACATCAATAAAGGTGACATAGTACCAGGAGTTTCCGAAGGAAGGGGTAGAGAATTTTCCACTAAGATCAGAGTGGATTAAATCATAGGGATTTTCACATCTTTTGTCTGTAGATTCGGGTTTGCGTTGTGTTGATTTGGACGTAATGCAGGTTTCACACTGCCAGTCTTTCGGAACTTCGGAGATAGTTGTATTATCTGAGTAGTTGGTACTTTTGAGGTAGGATGGTCAAGGATGTCCGAAGGCTTCATGCCACTGTTGGTAAGTCATCTTGTTCGCCACTACTTTCTCTTCTTGCTCAACATAATCTTGACCGTCAAGCTTTCCCCATATCACTTCTCTTTTATTCTCCCTGTATACAAACATATCCGCCCCTTTACTACGCAAAGAAAAACCATTCCCCAAAGAAACAATTGCGCGCCATGACAACAAGTTACTTTGACCTAACTTTGGAACCCTGAGAACTTGTTTTAGGAATACAGTGGCTACATGACCATTTGAAGTTTTGGCCATCAGCTTGACAGTTCCACGGCCACATGATACTATTACCCAATCATCGCCGAACTTAACAGTCCCTGTACTTGGTTCGAAGTTTATAAGAAGGTATAGGTTGCTTGTCATGTTTGAGCTTGCGCCTGTATGGATTACCCCGTTGTGTGGGTGAGGAGTCTCCTGCGTAGAGAGGAGGGATGTGGATGTACTGACCGGTTCAGATATTTCTTCTTTGCCGATCTTTGGTGAACTAACAGCTTTCTTTTCCTTCTTCTTCTGGTTGTCGCCCTTGAGTTTTATTACACTCATTCCAGGCATGTCCCTTAGCGCGAGCAGTGGGGTAATGCATTTTGCAGTAGGTACCTTCCTTGCATATTGCCGCAGGTCTCTGAGGAAGTTCCCTTCCTTTTCCTTTAACATCAGTGCTTTTATACACTTTGTCGTCCTCAGGGCTAACCGAGGGTCTCATGTCCAACAACTTGTTGTAGACATGGTCATAGGTAAGGTCCTCCTTGGTTTGAAGGTCGTCGACAATGTTACTCATCGACTCTGGAAGGGAGCGGAGAAGAACTGCTGCTTTGGCTTCGGGTGACTCGAATACCGATTTGAATACAAATGGTAGACCGTATCAGCCATCGGCAGAGGAGGAGGAGCAACGGTGTTGCATTCGATTCCAGTGGGTGTCGTACTTGTTGATATGGTCTGCAATAGGTGCAGAGGTATCGTACTTGGTATCGAGGACAGCGTTGAGTTGTGCGAAGAAGGAGGTGCTGTTTTCTCTAGCAAATTTATCGTGGAACGCTTTCCAGATAGCGGGGGGTGTTTTGTGGGTGGCCAACAAAATATGCCATTGGGGGTCAATCGTTTCAAGGAAGTAGGCCGAGGCCCATTGGTATCAATCGCGGAATTCATCTAATCTCTCAGAGTTATTATTTCCATCCTTGTCCTCTTCTTCCTCTGGTAGAGTTTCCTTTTCCGTTACTATGTCCCAGCAATTATATAAAGTAAGGACATATTCTGAGATATCTCGCCAGGTGCGGTAGTTATCAGGGCCAGTGAGGTGTGGGATAGAGCTCAATTTGTAACTGGGTCCCCAACTATGTTTGAAGTTGTTGGCATAAGATCTAGGGTTTGGTGCAGGAGTTTCTGGAGGAGTAACGGTGGTTACAGCCGTGTCCATTTTTGCACGCTAAAGGAGAAGTGACTTTGGTTGCTAATTACCGGTACTTTGCTTTGCACTTACCATTGGTTGGAGCTAGAAAATGGAGCTTTCCGTTAGACCTCGGATTTAGTAAGGGAGGAAAACTCGGACTTTAGCGAGGAGCACCAAGACTTTTCGTATCGATTTGCCAAGAATGTTTCCCCAAGAACGTTTCGTTTCGACCGATGTTTCGTTTCGTGTTTCTTTTCGAGGAAAGGTTTCAACGTTACACGAAATAATTTTCAGTGAAAGTTGTTTGTTTCGTTTCGGAAGGAATTTGTTTCGTGGTGAAAGAGGATAGCGTGTAAGTGTAAGTCATATAGCTATGAATGTACCGGGCTCATAACCTGTTCAAATTATGTGTATTGGCACAATCTTATAGCATGAGTACGAAAATACAACACAGTATTAAGAGTATACTATGTGCACGCTTGTTGAGGAGTATTGTAGTATGAAGGTAGGTGGTAGTAGTTCTTGTCATTAATTAACTAAAACAAAATAGGTGGCAACAAGCTATTTATACAGGTGCGTGTCCTCCTTATACTCAGTAATAAAATAGGGAAAATATTGTAAGAAACATAAGTGCGAACATGTTTGACCCTGAAAAACTACCAAGGAAATCCCAATAAAATATGCGTAATCTGAAGTGGTGTGCGCTGAATAAACGGAAAGATAACACATGATACATGACCAGTAAAAGGTCACTATACATGGAAAAATAACCGAGAAATCCCGCACATAACATAAGAAATATACGCATTAATTCTCAAACATTATCAGGAAATATAACCGAGAATATGATATACCCTAGATGTAGTAATGTCCGTAGTTTCCCTGAGTAAACTAGAAATAACCAAGCAGAAACATAAACAATATTACCATAGGAAATATACATATGAAACTAATTGAAGAATTTCAACAAAAAGAACTCAAGGACCGACAAATTCGCAGGAGCGAAACGCTCCGCCAATACGATATCAAAATACTATATCGACCTGGAAAAGAAGGAGGAGAACCAGATGCTCTAACAAGAAGGGCGGAAGACATCCCTGGAAAAGACGATGAAAGGATTCGATATAAACACAGTACCCTGCTACCCACGGAACACTACTTTGAAGCAATGAAAGTAGTGAGGTTTACAGAAGACGACGCTGGAATTCGCGAAGCAAGCAAAACTGATACACGAATAAGGGCAATCCACGATGCCATAGAAAGAGGAGACAAGCAGATCAAAGGAGTGGCACTTGGAGCATGCGAATGGAAGGAAGGATACCTTTGGTATCAGGGGAAAATATGGGTTCCCGATGAAGAAGCGATAAGGACAATGATAATACGACACAATCACGATGCACCAACAGCAGGCCATAGAGGGACAAACAAAGTTACCGCCCTCCTAGCTCCGCAATATTACTGGCCAAGGATGCGAGACTATATCAAATGATAGGTTAAAAACAGCGATATCTCTATAAGAACGAAAGCAATCTGGCATGCACTATACAGATTACTGCAGCCAAATGAAGCACCCCACCAACCATGGAAATCCATAGCAATGGACTTTATCACCGACCTTCTAATATCAGCCGGTTATGATGCCATACTGGTAGTCATCGACCGATTACCGAAAATGAGTCATTTTATACCTTGCAACAAAGATATGAATACGAAGGACATTTAGTAAATATTCCTGAAGGAAATATTTCGGATACATGGACTGCCACAGGATATCATCACAGATCGAGGAACCTTGTTAACCTCGGACCTATGGAGAGAAACGACGAAAGCGTTAGCGATAGAAAGGAGGTTGAATACCGCTTTCCACCATCAAACCGATTGACAAACCGAGAGGACAAATAGCATAATAGAACAATACCTCTGAGCCTACACCAACTATCAACAAGACAACTGAGCCGACCTACTACCACTGGCTGAATTTGCATACTACAATGCCGAGCAGGAAACAATAAAGACCACACCATTTTATGCTACTTATGGTCACCACCCGGAGCATGAGGCAATTGGCCACATGATACCGAAAGAAAGGACTGATAAGGAAGAGAGGGGTGAGCTGCACAGTATCCTACGTCAGGAAATAGTCAGTGCACAATACCGACAAAAGGAAAACTACAATCAACACAGAAAGCCCCATCCGAATCTCCAGTCAGGCGACATGGTCTGGTTACTGCCAAGGAATATAAGGACCACAAGACCATGCAAGAAGTTGGATTAAAAGAAAATCGGACCATTCAAGATCCTTACGAAGGTGGGCACAAGTGCCTATAAATTGGCCTTACCCCCTCCAGATGAAGGTCCACAACACCTTCCACATCTCACTTCTCGAACTATATCACTGCAATCAGTTTCCCTCACAAAACCAACCACCACCACCTCCAGTCGAGATAGAAGGAGAAAGCGAGTACGAACTCGAAGAAATTATTGATTCACACATACACCGAAGACGCCTACAATACAGATCCAAGTGCACCGGTTACTCACCAGAACACGATAAAACTTGGTACCCTGTGGAGAACTTCAACAATGCCAGCATCGCCATTAAGCGTTTCCATCAGCAGTACCCAAGAAAACACTGAATGAGTTACAGTCAAGATTGAGCCCGTGGAGTAAACGACCTTGGCACCCGGCGACAGTTGGGAAAATAGCCCAAGGGCTATCACACCAACCAGCCCCCCATATGCAACGCAGGAGGAAAGACAGAAGCAGCCAGAACATAACGCTCTTTCATGGACTGCCTGCTACGATTACCACTGCCACCTTCATTTACGCCATAAGGAAGGAACTAATTGGTTTCCTAAACAACCAAAGATACGCAAACAACAACAATCCCACAAGGAATCGTCCTGGATCCACTGCGTCAAGGACAACTGCCGTGTACATCGACTCGACAAAATCGATGCAGGGTACTACCCAAGACGCACAGGACAAGAAGCCCCCCTGAATGAAACGGATGCACGCATACGGAAGAGGAAGGCGACTGTGAGGACACAGTTGAGGAGTGAGGAGGGCGAAATAAATGAAACGGATACTAGCCCAGATATGGGATGTCATGAACGACAAATCGCGGGGCTACGAAACCAACTTGACAACGGCGAAGCCACGATTCGGAACCAAAGAGAGGATATGCGGACCTACCAAAGGATCATTGCCGAACGAGATCGAACCATCAGAACGGCAAACCTAACCTTGGAAGAGGTCCGGAAAAGTTAGCAGCACGCCGAACATCAGGTTTGGATGTTGAGAAAGGTATTGCGCAGGTTTGGAGAAAGCCTTACGAGGATAGGACATTGAGCCTGATAGGACTCAGGCTGATCGGAGAGGAGAGCTAATGTCATAATTGGTGACTAAGCAAGTCAGGATTTTGGATGACTCATAGTTATGAGTCATAAGGTTGTTATATTTCGCACTATGACTTATTAGGAGTCATCCGGTTTCACATGATGCACAATAGTGCAAATCATTGTTATATTGTGATTGGTTGATTATGCGCACGACTCACACTTGTGAGTCATATGATGTAATGAGTTTCGCACATGACTTACAATATGAGTCATGGGTTTCGCGCATGTGACCACTTTGGGGCACATGACTGGTTTCACAAGTTATGATTGAATTTGGAACGTTGTGCAAGTAGACTCATAGGGGTCAGCTGATGGATTTCATACTATGACTCAATATGAGTCATCGAGGTTAGGTGACTCATAGGTATGAGTCACCAGGGTTAGGGTTGAGGGAAGAGTGCCTATATAAGGACTGTAGGCGGCCTGTATCTAGGACTCTTCACACAACCATCTAAGTTCTCTCCTATACAATTACTATACCTCTTGACCTCCCCACTCCCCTATCGGCCTTGTGCGATAGGAACCATAGGGTCCGGCTATCCATACAACGTAGGCATAGGCCTAAGAGCAATAGTGGAAACCCGCCTATTACTACTTGTTGCAATAGTACTCCTACCCTGGTGCTTGAGATTAGCACCACGCCCCATACTGGACTATAACAATGGCACGGTCATATTCATCCAACCCAAAGAGAAGTTGGTACCTGTCGCAAGTCAGCTTACCGCATAGGATCGTAATAACTAGCCAGCCATACCTGTAAGATTTATATTAACATATATCTTTTGTGTTAATTCCAGACACTTTTACGAAACCTACAATCATAAACGGTTCGAAAAGCAGAAGGACCAGGGGTCGCCTGCGGTATGGTCTGGATCATTGCTCACACTATTTTCAAAGTTTTTTTTGCTATATCCTTGATCAAGTAATCCTGACATTACATAAATTGTCTTCCGTTAACTGTGTCCTTCTCTGAGTATTCGGCCCTTCCATTCCTTGCAATTGACTCAACAGTGAGGGGGGATACCTGGAGCCTTATCTATTGTCCTTATAACATACTCCCAAGTATCTCGAGACTCCCAAAGGGACTCTCAAGATACTATTAGGATAGGGGAAGAAGTATCAATGGAGAGGTTTTCCATAAACAAGGTAAAAGGTATGGAACCAATAGAGTGACCATTTAACTTGTAGTATTAAAGCTGATAGTCTTGTAAAGCTTTAGAGTCTGAATCTTTAAAGGATTGCAGACTCTTTAAATAAAAACGATTATAGCTAGGAAAACTTAACAAAAGCTCAAACATCCTGTCCAACAAATATGCTAACATAGGCAACATAACAAGGTAACCATATTCTGAAAACAGAGGGTTAAAAGTAACAGGATGGAGCTAACACAACTAGTAATGGAATTCAATAATAAGGAACAAGAGATCGGTAATATTATACAAATCCAGAGGTATAGCAGGAGGATAGTTATACCCAAATGGGTAGAAGCAAGGAGGGAGTAATGATAAGTGAAACAAGGAAAGAATAACCATTTTCGAAGTCATAACCAAGTAGGAAAGGACAACCCAATAGTTGAGCTTATCAGGTATAAACCCAAATAAGTAATAACTAACATCAAGTCCATAGAAATAGTAGCTGAAACAGAGTCACACTCCGTTACAGCCATGCACTTGAACTTCGGCAGCTCAGGACGCTCTCACTCTCCATCCGGCACTGGTCTGCATTCTGATAAGTACGGTACTCCAGACTGATAGTGCCCCAGTTTAGGAAGCGGCAGATGTTCTTGTACCAACCAATATGCGTTCAATTTTAGTGTCTGCCCATTCTCAGCCAAGTAAGGCAGAGCTTTGATCATGCCTTTATGGTTACTGGTGTGGTGACCGGGTTCATGAGGGTTAAGTCTAAGGGCGGGTTGAATTATCTTTAAATAACGTTGGTCCGTTGGAATATCATGTTAGCTTTGAACAAATTAAAATCGGATGCATTAAGGCAATCAAAAGAAGACGAAGCAGGGCTGCTTCAGAAATGTACCATGTTTGCGGGGAGGGTAGAAAGTTTTCAAGGGAGGGTTGAATAGGCGGTTAAATTATCTTCGAACAAGGTCAGTCCCCTGGAATATCAAGTCAACCTAAAACAAATATACTTGTATGTATAAAATATCAAAGAGGAGAAAAAGTATAACTTCTTTGTAAATGTATCATTTTTCTTGCAAGAGTTGGGAGAGTTGAAGGGGGTGTTGTAATATCTCCAGACAACATTGACCAGCTAAAAGATTAAGTTAGCTTTTAATATAATAATGTTGTATGCAAATAAAGGTTCAGGAGGAGACGAAGTAGAGCTGCTTTGAAAATATACTCTTTTTGTTAGGAGAGTGGGGAAGGTTGGAGGGTGGGTGTAGTAATACCTACAGACAAAATTCACCTGCTAGAAGAATAAGTTAGCTCTGAATATATTATCATTGAAGGGGGAAGGGCAGTTAGAGGGGGCGGCAGAATTTCTACGGGAATATACAGACAATAGGAATGGGGCTAGAGGTAGCTGTGTAGACAATTGTTAACTTTTAAACTTGTGAAAGTGCTGTATATAGTAGCTGGGTTGTGTTGGGCATATTTCATACCTGTAATGTATAGTATGCGTGAAAGGTTGTGAATGGCTTTGTGGATGGTTTGTGGATAGAAAGAGAATGTAAAATGAGGGGAGGGGGTGTTGTTAGAAGGTGTGGTCAGAGCTGTGAGGATGGGGGATGGGGAGAGAGGGTTGGAAGCTAGGGATTATATAGACCTCTCATGGGTGTTTTTTGTCTGTTAAAACTTGTACACTGCACAGACAGCTGTAATGTACAAACCACATGGTAAACATTGACATATTGAAAATATGATGGTTGCACAAGAGGATTAGGTAAATACAAAATAAAATTTTTAGCTGCAAATTCGCTATATCCCATCCGCCAGGACCTGAGTAATGCTAGATAACTATGGAAATTTGACATTACTGGGTAAATAAAAAAGATTGATTTTGAGCTTCAAAGTTACTGCATCCCATTCAGTAAGACCTGTGCAAGTACACTATATATAATGAAATTGAGTATCGCACTGGAGTGTGTGTAGGTATAAAATCAACCTTTAAATTGCAAATTTTCGGTATCGCACCCGCGCAGTCACATATTGTGTTTGTTACAATAAAATTGAAAGCTTGAACTCCGGGATTGGTAGGAATAATATTTCCTTTCATGCTACAAATTTACAGTATCATATCCACCAAATATGTTAACACTAGGAAAATAAATATTGAACTAGAGGATTGGTGGGACACAATATATACTTTTAAACTGCAAATTTACTGTATTGCATATGCTAAGACAGGTGCTATTCTGAACACTGTAAAAATAAAATGTTGAGCTTGTGGATTCATAGGAATAATATTTACTTTCAAGCTGTAAGTTAACAATATTGCACCAGCCAAGATAGATGCTATGCTAAACACTATTGTTTAAATTATGTGTATTGGCACAATCTTGTAGCATGAGTACAAAAATACAAGACAGTATTAAGAGTATACTATATGCACGCTTGTGTGAGGAGTATTGTAGTATGAAGGTAGATTAGAAGTAGTTCTTGTCCTTAATTAACTAAATAAAGTAGGCAGCAACTAGCTATTTATACAGGAGTGTATCCTCTATGTAATCAGTAAGAAAATAGAAAAAACATAGTAAGAAACATAAGTGCGAACATGTTTGACCCTGAAAAACTACCAAGGAAATCCCAATAAAATGTGCATAATCTGCAGTGGTGTGTGCGAAATAAACTAAAAGATAATACAAAATACCAGACCGGTAAAATGTCCCTATACATGGAAAGATAACTGAGAAATCCCGAACATAATATAAGAAATATAAGCATTGATCCTTAATTATTGTCATCAAATATAACCGAAAATAGGATATACTCATGGTGTAGTAATGTCTGTACTTTACCAGAGTAAACTAGAAATAACCAAGCAGAGACATAAACAATATCACTGTAGGAAATATACATATCAAACAAATAGAAGAATTTCAACACTTGCACTCAGTATCTACAGCGCAACAATTTCATCATCCGTTCATGTGCCGGTTTCACAAGTGCCTTTGTTCAAATGTGAGCAAGGTTGTCTGATGACAAAACCTTCAGTAGTGTGAAAGGACCATTTTCGATATCTTCCAGTATTTTGTGAAAAATGGATATCGATATCATTTGGTTATTGTTTTAGTTGGTAGTTGGTTGCCGGAAAGTTTGAGCCTGTAATGTCGGCATATAAAGCAATCGGTGTTGTAAGCCAGATGTCACAGGTAACTTTGATGTACTATTAGATTTGCCTTGCATATAGGGACATAGCTACATAATACGCTTCCGAAGTAGATGTTGCGACAGAGGCTTGTTTCTTTGACCGCCAGGATATAAAGCATTATTAAAGAGATTAACATACCCTTAAAAGGAGTGGCGGGTATCAAGACAGGCTGGTAAATCCGCATCCACATAGGTGTTCATAGCGTTTGTAGTTGTGCAAGGGTAGAATATTCTAAGGTCTCTTGTACCGTGAATGTGCCGAAGTACGTCTTTATCAGTTTTTAGGTAGATTTCGCTCTGGCAGGAAGAAAATTATGAGACAAAGCATATTATATACGCTAGATTGGGTGTGGTACCAGTTATCAGGTACATAAGTGATCCTTTTATCGATTGGGATATGAACATGTCTGGTATTTGTTCATCCATAGACCCTTTGCGTAGTTGAATGCCTTTAGATAATGGTGTAGAGACTGGCCGTGAGTTTTCCATACCATATCCCTTGAGCACTAACTTGATGTATCGATGCTGGGTAAGATGTATCCCCTCTGTTGTATAGGTGATGTGTAGGCCAAGAAGGAATGTACCTTCCCCTAAGTCAGTAATCTCAAAAGCCGTTTTCAGGTCTCATTTGAGGGAAGTAGCTTGAGGGAGTTGGCCATGTATATCGTTATTTTGTCAACATAAACCGTGAGGTAAATGTCGTGTTTACTGTCAACAAACATGCATGAGTCAAGAGCGGATATCGCAAAATCTTTGGATGTTAAGTATCTAGCAAGCAGAGCGTACCATTCCTTCGCAGATTGCTTAAGTCCATAGAGACATCACTTAAGTTACCATACATTATATCAAGTACTGAACCCAGGTAACGGTCGCATATAGAGTTCTTCTTTCAACTCACCATAAAGGAATGCAGATTTGACATCAAATTGCCATGCTCGTCATTTGTTTTTCGCACATATTGCAAGAAGCAAGCGGAGTGATTAATATCGGATAACAGGAGCGAAAGTATCTTCAAAGTCAAAACCCTGTATTTGTGCGAATCCTTTGGCAACAGCTATTGCACAGTACCGCTCCCATGTACTAACAGTATTTCACTTGGGCCTAAAGATCTATTTACTGTCAATAATCTTACGTCCTATAGGTTTATCTACTTCCTCCAAAGTACCACTTTTCTCTAATGCCTTAATTTCCTTGTCCATTGTGTGATTCCATTGGTCCTTAAGCAAGCTATTTACTGCTAGGGTGTACATTTTTGGATCCTCGTCAGATGGTACAAGGACATTTCTCCCAAAGTATTGTGGTGGGTGAATGGTTCGGCAGATCTGGTCTGTATATCTGGAGGATTTTGCAGTTGTAATTCCTGTACTGGAGGTTCTGGTGTTTCTTCAAGAGTTTCGGTAACATCATAATCTTCAGGATGTTGAGATAGTGGAGGTGGATTTACACAAATGGTTGGTTTGTCATTTGCATCCTGTGGTAGAGCTTTAACGGGTGCTGGTCCTTTTTGGTAGGAAGGTCGGCAGACAGTTGCAAAGGTCTCTGGTAAGGGTAATGGTTACTTGGGATCAAGTGGTACTATTGTCTTGATTGTGCAGTGGAGCTGGTGCATTTCAGAGATCTTATACAAAGGTGGTATGTATATATGGTATAACTTGCTAGAGGAAGTGTATCCAATAAGGTATCCTTCAATGACACGGGGCTGTAACTTTATTCCTGGTTTTCTGGTCTCCTCAAGTATATGGACAAAGCATTTGGTCCCTTATGGGCGTAGGTAGTTTACTAACACCTTTTTGTTGTAGAGAGATTCATACTGCGTTTGTTTTCCTATGGATTGGTTAGGGAGAATTTCTAGAGGTATACAGCTCTTGTAACTGCTTCGGCCCATAAACAGGGTGTATGACCTGAAATCAAAGAGGATGTAGATGTGTTAAAGCTCCTACAGTACCGTTGGCAACGCTATTAGATTAATGTTATTAAGGAGGTATTTTGTAATATATGATACCCAGTTTCTCAAACATGGTTGTCCTATCTTTGTTGACATATTCTCCTACATTAGCGGTTCTGAATCATTTAATAGTAGTGTTGTCCTGAGTGGGTAGTTCTTTGATGAATTGATGAAATGCTTTGACGGTATCGGTTTTGGCCTTAAGAGGATAAATCTAGGTGTACCGTGTACAATCATCAATAAATGTGACATAGTACCAGGAGTTTCCGAAGGAGGGGGTTGAGAATTTTACACTTAGCTCAGAGTGGATTAACTCATAAGGATTTGCACATCTTTTTTCTGTTGTTTTGGGATTGCATTTTGTTGATTTAGACATAATGCTGGTTTCACACTGCTAGTCATTCAGAACTTCAGTTATAGATGGATTGTCTGAGTAGTTGGTACTTTTGAGGTATGATGGTAAGGTATGTCCAAGGGTTTCATGTCACTGTTGGTAAGTCATCTTGGTCGCCATTGCTTTCTCTCTTGCACAACATAATCTTGACCCTCAAGCTTTCCCCATATTACTTGTCTTTTATTCTCCCTGTATACAAACATATATGCCCCTTTACTACGCAAAGAAAAACAATTCTCCAATGAAGAAATAACACACCATGACAACAAGTTACTTTGACCCAACTTCGGAACCCAGAGAACATGTTTAATAATTATAGGGGCTAGATGACGATTTGAAATTTTGGCCATGAGTTTGACAGTTCCTCGGCCATATGATTATATTACCGAATCATCACCTTACTTAACAGTTCCTGTACTTCGTTCAAAGTTTATAAGAAGGTCTAAGATGGTTGTCATGTGTGATTTTAGACCAGTATCAATTACCCAGTTGTGTCGTTGAGTAGTCTTTTGTGTAGAGAGGAGTGATGTGGATGTACTGACCACTTCAGATATTTCTTCTTTGTCAATCTTTACTGAACTAACAGCTTTCTTTTCCTTCTTCCTTTTGTTGTCACCCATGAGTTTATTATACTCATTGCAGGTATGTCCCTCAGTAGAAGGAGTGGGGTAATGCTTTTTGGAGTAGGTATATTCCTGAGATGTGATATCATGTAACAGAATCCAACTATGTTTCTACTATTACTACAAACTTGATGTTAGTTATTACTTATTTGGGTTTATACCTTATAAGTGCTACTATGTAGTTGTCCTTTCCTACTTGGTTATGACTTCCTAACTGGTTATTCCTTCCTTGTTTCACTTATCATTACCCTCTACTTGCTTCTACACGTTTGGGTATCGCTATCCTGCAGCTATACCGACTGGATTTGAATAGTATTTGCAATTTGTTATTCCTTCTTGTTTGGATTCCATTTCTTGTTTTATTAGCTCCATCCTATCGCTTTTAACACTCTGTTTTCAGAATATGGTTACCTTGTTATGCTGCCTCAGTTAGCATGTGTATTGGACAGGATGATGGCAATTTGGTGAAGTTTTCAGAGCTACATTCTTTTGTATTTAAAGAGCCTGCAATCGCATACGGATTCGGACTCTCAAGCTTCACAGGACTATCATCTTTAATACGACAAGTTGAAAGGTCAGTCTATTAGTTCTATACCTTTTACCTTGTCTATTAAAGACCTATCTATCGATGCTTCTCTTGCTATCCTAATACTCTCTTCTGAGTCCCTAGGAGATTCTCGAGATACCAGGGAGTAGGTTACATTTTTTGACCTAGACTCAAGTATACCTTTGATCTATTGTAAAGCAATAATCACCCTTGCCTACCTTGACCCTGCAGAACTAGTACACCTCCCTGTTTCTAAGAAAGGTTTGTGCGGACTCCTGGCGAGACCAGATCACCCTAGCTAGCAACCATTTCACTTCCAAGAGATACCAGAAGGCACTTCACTAGAGGATCGGTACCAGCCTCCTCACGACCCCAAAGTCAAGCGCCAGTACTGCCACCTGCACCACCATCTGAGGATGCAGAACTATCTTCAGTAGATAGCAGTAGTAGCGAAGAAGTGGACCCAGACCTAGCCCAAGCTCTACACCAAGTCCAAGACTAAGACCAAGCGTAAGTCCAAGAAGAAGTCCCAGAACAGCTCCACCCGGAAGTCTAATCCAAGAAAGAACCAAGCTCAGAATCAGAATCAAATTCTGGTCCAGAGGATGCTCCAGGACTAGCACCCCCAGCTTCACCACTTAGACTACCTAGTCTACCCAGAGAGCTCAAAGAACTAATCCCTGCACCACATGATTTACCTAGACCACCAAGACCACCTAGTCTACCAAGTCCACCAAGCAATCCAAGACCTGCACCCATTGCCATGTCAGTGTCCCCAGAATGAAATAAGCGTCTTAAATGGCCTGCAACATTTACATTCACAGCAGAAGGAAAAGATCGAGACTCAATGAGAATCAACTAATGTTTCAACAGAGCCCATCAATACATGACCAGCTTTGACATAACTGACGATGCCCCTGAAGCCCTGCAATACGATGGCGTCTATTGTCATGAAAAAGCCCTCGATAAATTCACCCAATATCAAGCTTTCCTAGGAGACCACACAGTTGCTTGACTCAAACGGAAATTCAAGGCTCACTTCCTTCCTTCCATATCTCAAGATACCATCTATGAACAGTGGCAACAAGTCAAGCAAACTACCTGCGGAAAAAGAGTACAAATTACCTATACTGCTATCAAACTTGAAATCTTGAGTGACAGTGTCCCCCCAGGAACAATTTCGCACTATTCAGTAAAGCAGAGACTCCTAGACGTCATAGATATCAAGCTCAAGCGAGATGTGAAGCGACACATCAATTCAGACACCTCCTTTGACCCGCTAGTGGAGATAATGCAAAAGTAAGATGCAATTGCCTACTCTACACGACTATGTGGAAATCGTCAAGGAAATGCAATCTCAAATGCAGTTTTCCAACATGTACCCAAGGGCCCCTAGAATAACACCCTGCAAAATCAACCAAGATTCCCAACAACACCTCTCAGCATCCAAGATTGTCCAAGGCTGAGAAGGATGGGAGCAGGAGAGACAATGACTGTTTCTATTGTGGAATACATGAACACTACTCCGATAACTGCTTTGAGAAGAAGAAGCATATGAGTACCCAGCAGTGAGGAAATGGAGGCCCTGGCGGCTCCATGAGACCCCAGAATGTTAGGAGAACATACCACACCCAGGAAGACGATCCCCATGTAAAGGAATCATTCACAGTTACCACAAACCATCCAGAACCTAGTCGAACTCAATCCCAAGCCCTCACACCCTACATCAAAGTCAATAGCCACAAAGCAAAGGCATTATTCGATACAGAAACTACAGCAGACAACTTGATATCAGGAAAGTTTGTCACTACCTACCATATCCCTACCAAAAACCTCGGGACTCCAATCAACCTGATGATGGCAGTTAAGGGATCACGCTCAGCAATTAACTATGTAGCAAAGCCTATCATACAGATCGACAAGGAAAGCGGTGATATCTCTGAAGCCCTAGTCTCCTTACTGGACATCTATGATATCTTCCAAGGATGCCTTACCTTACTGTACACTATGCGGTAATAGATTGAGGAAAATCTATTATCACCTTCCCTGACAAAGGAATCACCTTGACCTGCAAGAAAGCTATACATGCACGATTTTCAAACATGAATGAATCAGAGGCCCCTGATTTCATATCCAAATTACTTACAATATTTCCTGGCAAGAGTAAAGCGGATTTGCAACCCTTGAGAGATGTCAAGCACCACATCCAGCTGAGAGACACAATTTCGCAACATAATCCAAGATTCTTCATATTCCCTGACAAGATCACGCCAGGGTACAGAGCATTAATCATAGACTGGAAAGCAAAAGGAATCATTTACCCAAGCGAGGCAGACATCCCAGTCAATATATTACCAAAGTTGAAACATCATGGCGAAATCAGACTGCTTGCAGACCTTGTCCCCAGGAACAATATTACCATCAAGGACCATTGAGAGATTCCCAACCAAGCTATGATACTCAAAACTATTGGCAGAGCAAAGTTCAAATCCACCAAAGACCTTGCAAATTGGTACTTCCAAATCTGAGTTCTCTCCTGCGATGAGAAATAAAACACCATCAAGATACCCTTTGGATCCATTTCATGCAAAGTTATGCTTCAAGGAGAAGCCCACACCCATCCTACAGCTATGAAAGTTATAGAGTTTGTCCTACATGGATTTATTGGAAAATTCGTTTTGGTATACATGGATGACATTACCATCTACTCAGAAACAGTTGAGGACCATATTTCGTACATCAGAGCAGTCTTGGGAAGACTGAAGCAGCACCAAATCAAAGCATCGCCAGCCAAGTGCAAATTCTTCTCCACCAAGCTCTCACTCTTAGGACATGTTATAAATGAGAGAAGAATTCATGCAAACCCTGAAGAATATTGATCCATCTAAGACTGGCCCGTACCAAAATCGAAAAAGGATGTTCAGATCTTTATTGGAGTTGTGATATATCATGCACAATTCCTCCCACACCTTGCCCCCACCACAGCCCTCCTCCAGACCTAATTTCCCAAGATGTATTTGAATGTGGACTCCAGCATCAGGAAGTCTTCAAACAGGTTAAGCGTCTGGCTTAGGAGACAATTCCGCTCCACCCCATCACATATGAGACATCAGCTGATCCCATATCCCCCATTATTGACACCTCTAAGGTTGGATCAGGAGCCTGGGTTAGCCAAGGACTCTCCCCTGTAAATGCATACCCTGCTGGACTACCCTGTCCATGAATTGGAACTTTTGGTCATTTTGGATGCCGTTGAGGCATTCCATCCGATTCTATATGGCACCAAGTTCACTGTTGTCACTTACCATAAGGCACTATCCTTTTTCCTAAAACAGACTGACCTACCTTAGCGCCAAACCAAATGGTGCATGTTTCTTCAATCTTATGATTTCGATATGATACACAGACCCAGGAAAGACAATGTCTATGTGGATGCACTTTCAAGAATCTATGAAGACACCCCAGCTGAAGAATATCAAATACTGAAAGACCCTACAGAGATGAAGCCTGTAAAGACCCCCTTCTCAGCCATGAACAGTATATTAAGACACTACCTCAACATCGCCCATGCACTAGACCCTTATTCTACCCTCACACTTCAAGTATATACCATGATGTTAGTTCGACATGGAGTAGTGTTTAGGAGTAAGAATACGAAAGGGTATGATGCATGCCATCTATAACGTCAACCAGCGGTGATTCAAATTGTAATGCTTTATGTAATCTGGGTTAGGGGTGATTTCTCAAATATTTCTGCATGTAAGACCTAAAGTACAAATTGTCTTATAAAATAGGGTTTATTGGTATATTAAAACTTATTTTTGGTTGTTTAATGTAACTACTAAGAGATATAAACCTATGATATGATTCTTGAATCCTTTGCTTGCCTTGAATATATGCAAAGGGTTATTTTCTTCACAATATTCTTTTTAAAATTCAATTACGATGGAGCTACATTCATTAACCAAGTGGCAGTACCCAGCAATACAGCAAATACAAATCGCTCACGAGATACTGCTTCTATAAATCGCCAGACATTGCCAACCAGGGCCCGAAGAGCACAACAGAAAGCCAATGCAATTGCGGTATGAATCAACTAACTATCCCTCAAGTGCAATTGAATAAAGTAAACTGAATACTAATTGGTAAAATTCAGAATGGCCAAGTGGCAGTGAAAACCCCAACAGCAAATGGTTTACGAGTGCGAAAATTCCGAAATCGCACGAAGGCCAAGCAAGACACCAATTCACCTACCGGAGAACCCACCGAAGAGACTCCTCTTCCGGTTCCAGCAGTGGATCTTAGTTTACCAGAGCCGATACATCCGGCGGTGGCAACTCCCCCCTTGCTCTGTCTAGATGAGCTACGAAAAGACTATAAGGCCTGGCCTCGACGACGAATATTTACCATCAAGGCCTGCCCTCGACGCCTACATATTTTGCAAGCCGCCTTCAAGGCAATGGGCAAGCATGTTGCCAATCACCAAACTAGTGCTACAAGGCGGCCAATTGGACTCTATTTTACATGGCACTAGCAAGTCTACCTCTTTCTGAAACTTCAAGTCAAGCAAGAGGGGAAACTGTTGAAGGAAGCAGAGGAGGGAAGATTTGAGCAGAGTAGACTAAGGTCTAGAAAAGAGCTGGTCCAGAATGTAGCTGATGGAGGGGGATGGGGTGAGCGAGTTAGGAATCGAATTTTGGCCCATGAGGTCAAATGGGTTGAAAGGTAGATGATTCCAGAGCCTGCACAGGGTCGACATCATAAGGTTTTATCGATGTTAGAAGATAGTGATACAAGACTGGCAGTTTGTCAATATATTCAAAAGGTTGGAGACAGTAAGTAGCTACATATTCTCTTATCTTTAAAGGCTGCAATTTCTGATATTAAGATTATGAGATAGATTTAACTTCTTATGGATTGGCAAAAGCAATTGCAGATTATTGGAGAAATTATGCTGACCAGGATGATTTACCAATATTGAACTGGTCGATAAGAAGTTTGACTCAAGAAATTGAGAAAACAATAGCTTCCACAACTGCCGCCAGATGGCTCTGCAAGCTTGGCTTCAAGTATGAAGAATATCGCAAGGCAATCTACAACGATGGCCATGAGAGAGAGGATGTCAAACAATATCACAATGACATATTTTTTCCAAGAATGCAAGGCTATAAGGAGAGTTTTCTTCAATGGGATGAAGATTTGCAGGAGATTTTGAAGCCGTGCCATCTATCTGGTTCTGTTCAACCACTTATTCTGATTACACAGGATGAGTGCACATTCAATTCTAACGATGGACAGCATTTTATCTGGATTCACTCTGAACATAAGCCACTACGAAAGAAGGGACGTGGCCAAGGGCTTCATGTATCAGATTTTTTAACACCAATCGGGAGATTGGGGGATGGCAGTGCCTGTGTGATTATGAAATGTAGTAGTGGGGTGTGATAAAATGGAGAGAGGCTACTGGAATAGGTTGTGGATAAAGCTATACCAGCTTGTGAAGCACAGTTTCCAGGATGCAGAGCGCTGTTCGCCTTTGATAACGCTCGAAATCACCTGATATTTGCCGACAATGCCTTAAGAGTTTCAGAAATGAATTTGGAGCCTGGGGGAAAGAATGCGATAGTGATGCGCAATACCTATGTTATCGACCAGAACTATCCTAATGGTGGTTATTCTCAGTCGCTTGTATTGCCAGATGGCAGACCAAAGGGTTTGAAGTTGGTGCTTAGTGAGCGTGCTCTATGGCCACAGACCTCCCATGGGTTTTGTACTCAGTGTACAGTTCCAACAACCACAGGAAAGTCAAAAAAGGTCAATCCGTGATGTTTGGAGGGTGGTAATTGTTGTGCTCGAGCACTCCTGGCAGCTCAACCAGACTTTAAGTCTCAAAGAAGTCAAGTTGAGGAAGCCATTATTGCAGCTGGCCATGAGGTAATATTTTATCCAGCCTTCCACTGTGAATTGAATTTCATTGAGTACTATTGGGGGGCTGCCAAGCAATATGCACGGGCAAACTGAGGATATGATTTTGAGTCATTAAAGATGCTTGTTCCTGAGGCATTGGCTAGTGTGTCAAATCAGTTAATTAGGAAATATTGGGCAAAGACTGATCGAATTATGGAGGCCTATAGTTCAAATGTAATATATGGAACCACTGAGTATGAAGCTGTTGTTAATTGGAAGTATAAATCCCATCATCGGGTGTCTCAGTTTTCAGACTCTTAATGTATATAATAATATAAACTCTTCTCCTCTCCCTTTGCTACCAATATTTGACTTTTCATCTCATTCCAGAATTATATGAACTTTTTTTTCATTAAATCATAATTGAAACAGAAACCGTAACTCCTATCTTATTAACCAACCTAACCCTGTTTACATAGGCATTACATTTTAAATCACCGCTGGTTGACATTATAGATAGTATGCACTATACGACCTCAAACCCCTCCAGCTTCCAAGAAGCGAGTCACTACTCAAATTATACTGAACAAGCCTTGGACCAAGCAGCAGATACCCTCAAGCTTGCAACCAATGCTATTCAAGGTTGTGAAATCGTCAAGACAGTTTAAATTACATGTATTGGCACAATCTTATAGCATGAGTACGAAAATACAATACAGTATTAAGAGTATACTATGTGTACGCTTGTGTGAGGAGTATTTTAGTATGAAGGTAGATTGGTAGTAGTTCTTGTCCTTAATTAAATAAATAAAGAAGGCGGCAACCAGCTATTTATACAGGTGTGTATCCTTCATGTACTCAGTAACAAAAATAGGGTAAACATTATATGAATCTTAAGTGTCAACATGTTTGACCCTGAAAAACTAACAATGAAACCCCAAAAATATACGTAATCTGATGTGGTGTAGGCAAAAATAAACGCAAAGCTAACACAGGATACAGGACCAGTAATAGGTCACTATACATGGAAAGATAACTGAGAAATCCCACACATAACAAAAGAAATATATGCATTAATCCTCAAACATCATCATGAAATATAACTGAGAAAATGATATTCCCTAACCGTAGTAATATCCATAGTTTCCCTGAGTAAACTAGAAATAACCAATTAGCGACATAAACAATATTATTGTAGGAAATATACATATGAAACGAATTGAAGAATTTAATCACTTCCCCTCATTATCTACAGCCCAACAATCTCATTATCCATTCATGTGCCGGTTTTTCAAGTACCTTAGTACAAATGTCGGCACGGTTGTCTGATGACGTAACCTTCATGAATGTGAAAGTACCATCATCGATCTCTTCTTGTAATTTGTGAAAATGGATATCGATATATTTTGTTCATTCATTTAGTTGATGGTTGGTTGTCAGAATGTTGGTACTGGTATTGTCAGAATGTAAAGCAATCGGTGTTGTAAGCCAGATGTCACAGGGACCTTTGATGTACTATTAGATTTGCCTTGCTGCTAGGGACATAGCTACATATTCCACTTCTGTAGTAGATGTTGCGACAGAGGCTTGTTTTTTGACCGCCAGGATATACAGGCATTAATAAACAGTATAACATACCCTGAGAAGGAGTGGCGGGTACCAAGTGAAGCTGCAAGGTCCGCATCCACATAGGTGTTCATGGTGTTTGTAGTTGTACAATGGTAGAATAGTCCAATGTCTTTTATACCGCGAATGTACCAAAAGATGTGTTTAGTGGCCTTGAGCTGAATTTCGGTCGTGCAGGAAGAAAATTGTAAGAGAAAGAATATTGTATATGCTAGATTGGGCCTGGTACCAGTTGTCAGGAACATAAGTGATCCTATTATCGATTGGTATATGGATATGTCCAGTATATGTTCATCTACAGTCCCTTTCTGTAGTTGATTGCCTTTGGGTAAGGGGGTAGAGACTGGCTGTGAGTTTTCCATACTATATCGCTCGTGGACTGATATGAAGTATCGTTGCTGGGTAAGATGTATCCCATTTGTTGTATAGATGATATGTAGGTCAAGTAGGAATGTAGCTTCCCCTCAGTTCGTGATCTCAAAGGCCATTTTCAGGTATTGTAAGAGAGACGTAGCTTGACGGGTGTTGGCCGAGTATATAGCAATGTCGTCTATGTAAACCAATAGCTATATGTCGAGTTTACAGTGAAGAAACATGAATGGGTTAAGGGCGGATGTCGCAAAACCTATGGATGTTAATTATCTAGAGAGGAGAGCATACTATTCGTTCGCAGATTGCCTAAGTCCATAGAGTTATCAGTTAAGTAGCCATACCCTGTCTCCACAACTGAACCCAGGTAACAGTCGCATATAGACTTCTTCTTTCACTTTACCATAAAGGAATGCAGATTTGACATCGAATTGCTAAAGTGGACATTTATTTTTAGCACATATTGCAAGGCGGAAGCGGATTGATTCATATCAGATAACCCGAGCGATAGTATCTTCAAACTCAAAACACGTGTAACAGAATCCTACTATGTTTCTACTATTAATACTGACTTGATGTTAGTTATTACTTATTTGGGTTTATACCTTATAAGCGCTACTATATGGTTGTCCCTTCCTACTTGGTTATGACTTCCTAACTAGTTATTCTTTCCTTGTTTCACTTATCACTACCCGTCGTTGCTTCTACCCATTTGGGTATCGCTATCCTCCTGCTATACCTACTGGATTTGTATAGTATTAGCAATCACTTGTTCCTTCTTGTTTGGATTCCATTACTTGTTTTGTTAGCTCCATCCTGTCGCTTTTAATCCTCTGTTTTTGGAATATGGTTACCTTGTTATGCTGCCTCTGTTAGCATGCTTCTTGGACAGGATGTTTGCGCTTTGGTTTAGTATTCCTAGCTACAATCTTTTGTATTTAAAGAGCCTACAATCCCTTAAGGATTCGGACTCTGAAGCCTTATAGGACTATTATCTTTAATACTACAAGTTGAACGGTCACTCTATTAGTTCCATACCTTTTTTCTTGAATATTGAAGACCTATCTATCGCCGCTTCTCCCCCTATCCTAATTGTATCTTCAAAGTCCCTTTGGGATTCTCAAGATACTTAGGAGTAGGTTACAACAAGGTACTTGTGAGAACCCTTTAGCAACAACCCTTGCACAGTACTATTTTAATTTACCCTCAGCATTTGGCTTGGTTTTAAAAAACTATTTACTGTTAATAATCTTACGTCCTATAGGTTTATCTACTTTATCCAAAGTACAACTGTTACGGGGTAGTCAAATCAGTACTGTTGAATTGACTAGGCTGTGCTCGTATCGAGAAAATCGGAGAACTGTCACGAAAGCTCAGTAAAATGTATGATAAAAGATATAAGACTTCACGAAGGCTTTATAACTTGTTAACTTGATAACTGAATATATTGTTAAGGTCTCTTCCCCATTGCTTGATGATCCCTTAACTACGGGGGACTGCTAACTATTTATTCACTTTTCCCAGTACTTAGGTTAGCCATAAAAGAGAAGTATCCTTGGAAACTTCGGCCATGGTCTAAATAGTGCGAATACTGTTTGACCCTGAAGATGTATGCCCCTACTACAGCAAATGATCCCCTGGACTATCTATTTGTCTAAGGGTGTCAAGCACTCAACCAGGGATAGCCTTCGATCTCTTTGCCAAATGAACTAAGTTCAAATTGATGCCGCCCATTTGCGAACATCATACGGCATACCAGGTGATCAGTCTGGATAGCCGTCTTTCCTACATATATGCACTCATGTGCAGATGCATTCGGATTATCAAGAATGCAGAATACATAATAGATCCACTTGGATAAATTACTCTGTCATCTTTCACCGAGGCTGAGTAGTTCTGGATACGATCCTACCTCTTGCCAGTGTGGGTTGTAGTCAATATAGTCACCTCCAGGCGCTATATACCATCACATCTTTAGACTCGAAAGTCTAGTACCATATCTCATATGTGTAACATTAGCTCCCCCTTACTAAGCTTCATCTCGAAGCAATTCTTCCTTTTAGTACTCCGTCCGGTAGGGTTAAAAAACCTTCTGCGATAACTTTGCCACAGCAGGAAAAACCTTTCCGTAGATACTACCTAGCCCAACTTTGGCATTGCCAGATTTTCCCTGTGAAAATCTTCAATCAATTCTTGAGCATGCTCTAAGTGCTCTGGTGGTTCCCAGGTGTTCTCATCCTCAGAACATCCTTTCCACTTGACCAAGTATCAAAGTTCTTGCATCGTTCGTCAACGTCCTCTGAATCTTCGCTCATAAGACATTATTTCACTCTTGATGATTTTTTCCACTTCTCATTAAAGGTCACCTTCAACTTCTTCCGCTGCCAGGGGTGGTTGTTCTCAGCCAGGTCGAACTGATTTTCCGTATGGCTCGAGTAGCGATACATGGAATACTGGATGGATTTTCCATCGCTCTAATATTTCCAATTTGTAGGCAAGGTTTCCTCTTTGCTCTAGGATTTTGAACGGGCCATATAATTTTGGCGCTAACTTCTTGGATGGTCGCTTGGTGTGGATATTCCTCGCGTTTAGCATAACCAAGTCGCCAATTTTGAAGTCTGGTTGACAGCGAGCTTTGCAATCATAGTACTTGTTCATCCCTTCACGAGTCTTCACAAGGGATTCCTTTGCCTTTTCATGTATCGCTTTCATCCAGTGAGCATACCGAGTTGCTCGCGGATTCTGAGCTTCTCGCTCCTTCATCCATTCTGTTTGGGGATGGTAACCATAATTTGTGAAGAAAGGTTTTATTCTATGTGCGCTTATTACTGAGTTGTTATATGCATACTTGGCTAACGGCAGTAGATGGTACCAGTCATCCTGATTGTAGTTGACAAATATTCGAAGGTAGCCTCCCAGCACTTATTTGACTCTTTCCGTTTGTCCATCAGTTTGTGGATGGTAAGCGGTAGACATCTTTCTTTTAATGCTTAATGTCTTGCACAATGATTCTCCAAATTCTTCTGCAAACTTTGCGTCCATGTCGGAAATGATATCTGTTGGTAACCCATGAAGTTTCCAAACTTCTTTGATGAATGCTTCTGCAACGTCCTTTACGGTCGCGTTTTTTTCTAAGCCAATAAAGTGTACCATTTTGGTAAACCAGTCAACTACAACCATGATCTGGCTGTATCCTGCAGATTTTGGAAGTTGTGTGATAAAATCTACCGAGGTAGATACCCAAGCAGCAAATGAGACCTGTAGTGGTTGTAACTGCCCAAAGCGTACATGTCTAGGTGCCTTAGCCTTTTGGCACTCAGTACAGGATCGTATATAGTCGTTTATCCAGTTCGCGATTCCTTTCCAATGAAAGTCTCTAGTGATAATTTCCAAAGTCTTTTCTTGACCGAAATGTCCTGCGATCCTAGAGTCGTGACAGATTTGTGCAATATCTGCCTGCAGGTGTTCTTTTTGAGGTACATGTAGGCGTTCTTTATAGTAGAGCATTCCATCTGTTAGGGACCATTGTTTCAGCATTTCTTTGCCATTATTCCGTAAACTTTCCAGTTCGTTCTTTCAGTCTAGCCAATCTGGATCCTCGTTTGTCATTTCTCTTACCCGTTCCAAGAATTTTATATCAAATATCTTGACTTCGCACTTTGCAATTATTGCGTTCGATATTAGTGTTTGTCCTTTAATGCATATCGGGTGTCAGGTAATGTCAGTTGAGTCCAAATATTCGTGCTTTCGGTCAGAATATAGGAAACATAATTGTGATTGGTTTTCTCCCAACTGTATATCTGAACTGCCAAACCCTTGGCTTACTCGTTCAGTTTCATCTAACTCCATAACCTTATGAAGTTCTCTCTCATTAACCTTTCCCACAAACATCTGGGCTATCTGGTCTCCTGCGTGTACCTGAAAAGGATTCTCAGTAGTGTTGACTAGGAGGATCTTAACCTCTTCTTCATAGTCCGCATCCACTACTCCGGCTCCAATGGAAATACCATGCTTGACTGCTAATCCACTATGTGGTGCAATACGTGCATATGTTCCCATTGGTAATCCGACAGCCAATCCTGTCCCAATAAGCACTTGCCCATTCGCAGGAAAAATGTTGTTTTCGGTACTGTATAGGTCATGACTGGCGGCTAGCTTGGAACCTCAAGTCGGGATTCTTGCTTTCTGTTGAAGTCTTTTTATCCTTATCTTATTGTTCTGTTCCTCTTGAGGCAACCGCTGACTGTGGTGTTCGGAGTTTTCTTTTCCCGATATAACTGAGACAACTAAGTTTCGCTTATTCTGCAGGTTTTCAAAGTGATGAGACTGAAGTATAGCCTGCTCGGCATGCTCAGCTCCCTCCTCAGGGCGGAACTCTGGCCCCCTGCTTAAAGCATCCGGTTTGCCCCCTCTGGTTCCAGGTCGATATATGAATTTAAAGTTAAAATCAGTGAGCTTTTTAACCCTGCGAATTTATCTTGCCGACCATGCCTTTGTGGTGAGAAAATATTGTAGGTTTTAACGATCAGGTTATATAGTGAACCGTTCATCAGTCCCAACAAGATAGTGTCGCCATTCTTCAAACGCAACTAGTATTGTCAACAATTCCTTGTCATGAATGTCATAATTGCGTTCAGCAGGTGTCAACTTTCGAGAATGGAAAGCGACAGGATTTAGTTTTTTGTCCAAATATTGAGAAAGGACACATCCAAGGGAGTAATCGCTGGCATCTGTTTCCATTACTGTTTCCCTATCCAGATGGAAATGACATAATATCAGAGGTGTGATGAACCGACGTTTGAGCCCCTCGAACGCTTGCAATTGCTTTTCACCTGAAGAAAAATCCTTCGGGTTACCTTTAAGCAAATCAGTAATTGGCGTGCATAGTGCGGAGAAATTCTTTATGAACTACCGGTAGAAGTTGGCGAAGCCCATAAATAGTTGAATTTCTTGTACCGAGGTGGGTGGTTTCCAGGCCTTGATTGATTCCACCTTTCTGTCGCTCATAGTAACTCCATCAACAGCCACAATATACCCTAGGAACTCCACTGATGTGACATGGAAGGTGCTTTTTGTAAGCGAGATGGTCATTCTTTATTCTCGCAGTCTTTCTAAGACTTTTCTAACCAATATGTCATGATCCTTCTCAGATTTAGAGTACATATGTATATCATCAAAGTATACTACCACTCCTTCATCAAGGAAGTCTCTCAGCATCATAGTCATTATTGATTGGAAAGTGACTGGTGCATTTACCAGACCAAATGGCATGACATTATATTCATATGAGCCGTATCGTGTGTGAAAAGCTGTTTTCCATTAATCGCCCTTTTGTATGCGGATCAGGTGGTAACCGTCCTTCAGGTCCAACTTGGTGAAAATAGTGGCTCTTCCACACAGTCGCGTAGTTCCGTCATAAGGGGTAGTAGATATTTGTTGTGGATAGTGAGTTTGTTTAGTCCTCGGTAGTCAACTACCAACCTAAGACGTCCATCCGGTTTCGGCACAAAAAGTATCTGTGCACCTGCCGGTCATTTGCTGGGGGAAACTTTTCCTTGTTTTAACATATCATCCAGATATGTTCGCAGTGCTTTTAACTGCTTTTTTGAAAGGGGATAAATTGGTCCCCAAGGTGGTTGGGAATCTGGTTTGAGGTCAATAGCATGATCAAAGGTCTGATGAGCCGGTAGTTTCACCGCAGTTGATGGGCAGAAAAGGTCTTTTTAGTTATGGTATTGCGCGGGTAGTGTATCAAGGATTATTTCTTCCTCAACATCTACTCTTGCAACTATTCCAATAACGACTGCCCCTGGATCTTCCAGAACATGCTCATCCCACTCGATTGATATACCTTCATCCTCTGGTAAGAGGTGAAGAAGACATCCCTGAGCTTCAAACCTCCAGCTTTCTGAGTCTTGAATTTCCGTTAAAGGATGTTCATCATTCCACCACCCAAATGGAATTATTATTCCATAATTTCCTGTTGGTGCGATCTCGCACACAATCTTTGATAATTGTGTATTTTTCCCAATTTCCAGGCAAAGGGGAAGGATGAAATCCCTTGTGATATATAATTCGTTTCCTGTAAAACCCAAAATGGGTATCGGATCCTCATGAGACTTGTAAGGAATATTCAATTCCTTGATTAAATTTTCCTGTATAACAAAGATATTTGATACAGAGTCTACTAAATCTCTTATACGATAACATTTCCTATACACATAGATATGTGCAGTTCCTTCAGGACATTGGTAGCGTTTTGGTTTTTCGGGTTTAAGCTTCTGTCGCTTATGCGAAGTTGTTATCTCTGTTCGTCCCCATTTAGAAGACATTTTGGTTGTATAGCTTGGGTGTTCGTGATAACGCCAGCATTGTTTCGACCATAGAGGTCTCCTCAGACAAACTAAACAAATAGATAATTATTAAGACTCTGGGCAGCCCACTACGAACGGTCTTTACCTCCTGCCAAGGGGCTCCCAAAAAATTAAAACCCTCGTCAATAGGCGAGAAACCAGTAAAACGCCATAATAATGCATCAAAAAAAAAAAAAAAAAAAAAGAAGCAAATTTTACTTCTCTACCTTTCTTGTAGGATAATACCCTAAAGGAGTAATAATTTTCGAAAATAAATTATATTTCCAAAAAGAGCAGTAAATTCCGAAAATAGTTACCATTTCCGAATTTGGAATATCTCCTCCGAATGCGGTAATAATTGCACTTAGAGTTGTGTTAGGTTACTGTGCAAGACATTTTTGACCATAACCATATTTAGCGGTGAGGTTGGTTGCTATAGGGACCTTCATTGTTGTTGTGGTTGTGTTATTGTTTTTTGTTGCCACAACACCCTCAGGTTAACTGAGCCCATATCATGAGGTTTCCCAGAAGACTTTACAGCTGTTCAGTTATGGTCTAGTGGTAAAATGAGCCTGGCCCGTTCATTTTGTCCGCAGGATCCTGCGTTCAATCCACCCTTCTGGTGGATTAAACAACGATAATTTGTACCAGAGGCAACTAGGGCTAGAGCGTCCCGGGGGGTCACCCCTGCTACTGCCCAGCACTTCCCGAGTGTCTAAAAACGGGAAGCACATCCAAGTGCCTAAAAAGGAGATCCTTCTTCCGAAGAAGTAAAAAGCAGGAACCTAAAATTGGAACCAATCTGAGGGAAAATAAAAAATAACCGAGATCTCCCTAACAGGGGAGGTCTCATCCTCCGGTCCCCTGAATCCAATCAGTTGAAGCACGCTACCAAAGCTCATCGAGGTTTCAGGGAACAACGGTTCCCAACATGCAAACGTGGTCCTGCATGCCAATTTTTTTGAAGAATTTTTGAATTCCATTTTATCGTCGGTAACCTTATTGTCGTGATCTTTAGCACCCTAAACTTGAGGGTTCGCAGTTTCAATTCTGGTCACTATTGCTAGTGCCCCGAATACCCAATCGCCGTCGCCGTTGCTGCCTTTAGGACATTTCTGTGTCTGATAATTCCCATAACCGAGGTGCTGGTTCACTCTTAATCTGGTTCACCTGTGACTGTGATGTTCTTACAGCAAGAGCAGCCGTCTGTGGTTTGCTGGAAATTTTTGGTCGGTCCTTCGTTGGTTGCTTAGCGAAAGGTCTTGCTACCACTATGTCCTTTCGACATTTTCGCCAAGTGTGGTTGTTGAGGCCGCAGCGAGTGCAAGCCTTTCCTGTCTTTCGCTTATCCACAACGCCTTGAGGGATTCCATCATCAGCATTCTTCCAGTCCGTATGCTCATCCTTATTATGGAATCCTCCTTTCTTTTCCTAAGGTGTTCCTTTAGCTAACTTCCATTGGGTAGGATTGTTTTTTTGTTTCTGGTCGGTGTATCCGTGATTGGTGTTGAACCCTTGTACTGTATTATCGCGTTTTCGCTTGGATGCTCCACTGTTTGAGGGCTCACCTTTGGATAGTGTCCGCCGTTCAAGAAAGTCCTCCTCTAATCTGCCAACCTCGCGTATGGTTTCCATCCATTCCTCATCCGAGGAAAACTTTAGATGAGATAATTGGCGAAGAATTTCTTCAGGAAGTTTGCTTTCTACCCGTACACTCCAACTAATTCCTGTGAGACCGGCCTTGATGTGGAGATTTTCAAGAAGTAGAAGATTGGTGTCGATTTTTCCCTTATAGACTACCTTAGTCATTTCTTCTAGGGCTCGTCGTTCCTCCTCGATGCTGATATAGAGCTTGGTAATTTCTTGTCGAAAGCGTTCCCATGTGGAATATTCTGGGTCTCAGGTATATCCTCCTAATCCACCCATCACCTTCCAGTATTTCCCTGAGAAGGGTGCCACTTTGTTCCCCTTTGTTTTCCCCAAGGCAAAAACTATTCGGTGTGCATGATTTTCCCACTGTGTAGGATTGCGATCAAAGTAGTGTTCACAGGCAGTCAACCAGTTTCGAACATCTTGGTTGTCATTTCCTTCGAAGAAGTATTGTGGTTCCACTATTAGCTTAGCTGATCGGGAGAGTCCACCGATACGTTGTAAGAGAGCCATAGTTAACCTGTCCTCGGGTACATCATTTCTGGGAATAGACGGTAAACGGGTAGTGCGTTCCGGCCTGCAGCCCTTTCTACTCCGTCCATCTGCTCTATCACTATCGGACCCATCATCTGCGTCAGGGGCATCACCAAGGTTACCTAGTGGTGGTGGCGGTGGTAGGTTATTTCCTCCACGGTCAACTCCATTTCCTTTATCCTTCCTTGAAGTTGATACTGATTCCTTTGTAGGAATAGTACCTTCTATTGGTACTATAGTGGGTCCACGGTTAGACGGTCCTGGATCACCATGACTAGGTCCATAATGTGTTGGTGCAGGTGTCTTTTCTGCTAATCGAAGTACAAGAGCATCTAGGTAGGCCTTCATATACGCACTCTGTTCTCTTTGCTGTTGAGCATCAATTTCACATTGTTCATTCATCCTTCTGGTTCATTCCTGTTCCTGTTGGTTCAACTTAGTATTGAGTTCCATTGGTGCCTTTTCCAGGATTCGGTCCCTTGTTTCTGAGACTTGGGCCTGTTGCTCTTATTAAGCCTGTTGGCGTCGGAACTCTTCCTAAACCTGGGCACGTAACCTTTGCTGCTCCCGTTCGATGTCGCCACTCAATTGTTCCAATGCACGGCGACCTTCCTGTATCTCTGCATCATTGATATCTTCACCTTTGGCCATACGGCTCTGCAGTAATTCTAGCATTGTAAAACCCTGCCTGGCCTCCTGTGATAGTGCTGAGATCGCTATGTGATTCTCATCGGCACTTTCTTTCAAGGATCGGTCCAGGTGGCTTAATGCATAGACAACATTTTGCAAGAAGTTATCTTGTGTATTGACAGGCTTCTTGGTTCGCTCGGCACGTTTCTAAACTCTTGATAGTGGGCGACCCAAATGAGTAAAGGGACAGCTGGTATGGCTTCGCGATAGGATTTAAGATGCCGAAGGGGTAGATTCCATGTCATCCTCTTTGATCATCCTGTCATGTCCCAAAGGACTAGGAATAGGTGTATCATCCCGTGTCATAGCCATGGCAGCTTGATTAGACGCCCAAATAATTTTTCTTTGAAAAATATGAAATAACCAGTAGTCTGGCCTCTAGGCCAAAGGTCCTAACTGGATGCGAAATTAGCTTGAATAGCGGGTTGTCCGCAAGGTCAGCAACAAGTATTTCTTCAAAAGAGGATATGGTAGATTATAGTTTACATTTTGTAAAGGCAGTTATACGCAATCTATCTTGACGATAGATATGGTCTGTATATTTTCGCTGTATGCGAGCAAGTTGTCGCAGTGCTACTGCACGAAGGTCAAGTACGTATCCTTCGCAGCAGATAGGAAATACCTTGTTAAAGTTGAGAGGACGGTAGTGCCCACAACGTTGGCACTGAAGAAAACTTTGAGCGTCAAAGTATTCTCTGGACATGAGAGAATATAGAGTTGCTTTAGTGACAGGAGAGTAACAATATAGTGTTACGGGGTAGCCAAATACGGTACTGTTGAATTGACTAGGTCGTGCTCGTATCGAGAAAATCAGAGAACTGTCAGGAAAGCTCTGTAAAAAGTATGATAAAAGATAAAAGACGTCTCAAAGGCTTTGAAACTTGTTAACTTGATAACTGAATATATTGTGAAGGTCTCTTCTCCATTGCTTGATGATCCCTTAACTACGGGGGGGGTTTTTTTTTTTTTGATTATCTGATATATTCGCTGTTAACGTACAGGAACCTGCATGGAGCGCTAGCTACGGCATAAACGAAACGTTAATTCCAAACGTGCAAAACAAAAGAAATAACCGCACAAGTTCTCCCCTAGTGATGACCATACCGTCACCGCGCCCAGCAATGGCGACTTATTCAAAAAGTATAGAGTGAAATGACATCAAAAGAAATCATAACCGAAAGGAAAGATATAAACATAAAAGGAAAGTCAACCGCTCAGTCTGAGTCATAGTCGGAGGAGGAGGAGGCTGCAGTACAAAAAGTGCTGGCATGGTGGGCGGGAAGTTTGTGCGAGTAGCGCAGATGTATGAGGCAAGACCAAGGACTATGTCCAGGTTGGCCCAAAGTGGAGAGCCATGGTCCATCGTAGTCAGCTTCGGAAGGTAAAGCTGGCGTTCTCGGACTTGGAGAGGCAGTGGAGAATTGCATGCGCGAAGGTTTCGTCCTCTGAGTCGCAGGAAGGGCAAGTGGGAGAGCGATCGGCATCGTTCCATGAGGGTTGCGCAGCAAGATAGCTCTTGCCAGCCCGCATTTGGTGGATTCGCCCAGCTGTGAAGCGGTCGAGGCCCAGGAAGGCATGAGGGCGTAGGGACAGCTTGTACTGGTAGTAAGGAGGGGGTGGGGACAGGAGTGTCCAATCAGTGAGGAGGTCCTTTCTGCACTCCTCCTTCATCAATTTGTAGGAGACAGCACCTGGGATCGGAGGAGGGGGGGCTAAGACAGTGCCCGGCTGAAGGTGTAAGTTTATCTGAGGGAGTTTGAACCCGTCCGCTGCCACCTTGACCAAGAGGTAGCACATTGCGTCGATTGGTAGGTGAGAGCGGACAGCGGGTATGGGCCTTGGTTGGTTCCAGCGGAGGGGGATGTAGTTGGCCCTAAGGCCACGAAGTAGGTAGCGGGAGGAGTCCCCTGCCCTAAAATTGGAGTAGGATGGAAATGATTGGGGAAGCCGGGCTGCGGCTGGGTTGATCTTGGGGGGGGAACAGGCCAACCTTAGTGCGGCCATCCTCCGGCGATGGGGGAGGAGCGAGTTGAGAGGGGGAAGGCAAGCCTCACAGGGAAGGATAGATACAGGAGTCGATGGGAAGCAGTTAGTGACCCATCGTTGGACCTTACTCCAAAGACCTACATCTTACCCATCATTGCAGCGTTGGGGACGAGGAGGTCAGCTCTGTAGGTGAGGATCGGTGGCAGCAGACCCATGGCCAGTCTGCGGTTCAGGTAGGGTACTATGCCTATGCCAGGAGGGGAGAGTTGCCTGATGAGGCCAAAGGCCCCCTGAGCGAGGGCTAGTCTCTTGAGGATGTGGGTGGAGGTTTCCATCTAGGGTGAGAACCAGTATCCAAGCCAGGTGACTATAGAAGAGGGGTGGAAGAGACTCCCATCGAGAGAGACCGGGGCCAGTGAGGGGGGAGAGCGATCCCTTGGAGTTCGCCAGAGGATGAGTTTGGTTTTGGGGATGGAGAAGGAGACTCCAAGTAGGGTAGCCTTGCTGCAGAGGCGGGTATAATAATGTTGAAGAACCTGTGTGTTCCTCGGTTATGACCCAGACCCAACAGTGACAGTAAAGTCATCAACATAAGAAACATGATCCCCTTTGGGATAGACAAGTGCAGGGAAGAAACATAAATTAAAAATAACAAAGGAGAGATAGGAGAGCCCTGGGGGGCACCAACTTGAACAGGTAAGAAAATATTAGGGGAGCCTTGAAAAATCAAGCAGCATTTGCAGTCAGTTAAAAAGGAACGAACCCAAGAAACCATATAAGGAGATACGCCTTTGGCACGAAGTAGGGAGGATAAACAGGTAGAGGAAATATTATCAAAGCCACCTTTGATATCAAGGAAGAGGGTAGAGGTTTTGAGGCCTGCACGTTGCAGCAGGCGGAATTCGTGAGTGAGGGCAGCACATGCGTCAATGGTGCTGAGGCCGGGGAGCGAGCCACATTGGTTTGGGTGGATGAGGCCAACGGTGCGGGCCATTAGCGAAAGGTGGGTTGCCATTATCCTGTCCAGAATCTTGGAAATAGTTTCCAGGAGGACAATGACTCGGAAGGAGGAGGGGGAGTTATAAGCAAATTTGCCAGGCTTGGAGAGGACAATGCCATTGGCTCTTTTAAGGGAGGAGGGGTGGAAGCCATAGGTCAGCAGGGGACCTAGGAGGGAGGTGAGGAGGGTGGAGTTGATGTTGTTGATCCTCTTCCATATGCCATAGGGGATCAGGTTGGGCCTAGGGGCTGAGGTGTTGGAGGACTTGCGGAGGGCGAGGGAGACTTCCTGTTTCTGAAGTGGCAGGAAGTCCGCGAACGGTCGTAGGACGGATGGCGAGGATTGGGGGTCTTTAGGAGGAAAAAAGTGATGCAGGAGGGAGGTGTTGACTTCGACGGGTGTCGTGGCGTTGGGAAAGGAGGAGAACCGATCAGGGGGGCGCCCGCTAGCGATTCTCCAGGCAGCCCACACCGATTTGGAGTCGAAGGAGGCGAGGAAAGAGTTCCAGTGTGATTGCCTTGGCGCTTTTTATGGCCTTGAAATAAGCGCGGCGGGAGGCACGAGCACTGTCGGAGAGGGTGGTGGAGGGGGACATGCGAGATATTCTTTCCTGTCTGTTGAAAGCTTGGCACAGCTGTGATAATTCAGCTGTCCACCATGGCTTTGACCTGAAGCAAGGATGTTTGTTTGGAGTGTGCTGGGCTAGGATGGAGGTGATGGTGCACAGGTGGCGGTCGAACCAAGCACTAAGTGAGGCTGAGGTAGGGAGCTGGGGAGGAGGTGGGACCGATAGATCCTTGATGAGAGGGGAGAGTGTGAGCCAATCCGTTTTGGTCCAGTTTGGGGTGGGGTCAGGCTGTCGTAGGAATAGCGTGGATAGGGCTATTGTGATTGGGTGATGGTCAGAGCCGGTGAGTGAGAGGGTGATTCCCCATGAGCTAACAAAGGGGGCAAGGGAGGGATTTGCGAAGGCCAGGTCTAAGACTCCAGGTCTGGATGTGCCATCGAAGGGGAACCTAGTGAATACACCTGGTGTATTTAAAAGTGAGTAGCCTAGCTCAGAGGCCAGGTCAAAGTATGGGGAAGAAAGGCTAAATTCAGTATCAGAAAGGACCCTTAGAGGGTCGAAAAGAGGGTGATGGAGGTTCAAATCCCCAACCAGGAGGGTGGGGAAAGCGTGTTCCCGGAAAATACAAGATGGTGTAATTCTACGGGTATGGGATGAGCGCCCGGTGGTGGAGTAGGCATTGTAAATGCGGTCCCTTAACTACGGGGGACTGCTAACCATTTATACACTTTTCCCAGTACTTAGGTTAGCCATATAAAAGAAGTATCCTTGGAAACTTCGGCCATGGTCTAAATAGTGCGAACACTGTTTGACCCTGAAGATGTATGCCCCTACTACAGCAAATGATCCCCCGGACTATTTATTTGTCTAAGGGTGTCAAGCACTCCAGCAGGGATAGCCTTTGATCTCTTTGCCAAATGAACTAAGTTCAAATTGATGCCACCCATTTGCGAACATCATACGGCATACCAGGTGATCAGTCTGGATGGCCGTCTTTCCCGCATATATGCACTCATGTGCAGATGCATTCGGATTATCAAGAATGCAGAATACATAAAAGATCCACTTGGATAAATTACTCTGTCATCTTTCACCGAGGCTGAGTAGTTCTTGATATGATCCTACTTCTTGCCAGTGTGGGTTGTAGTCAATATAGTTACCTCCGGGCGCTATATACTATCACATCTTCAGACTCGAAAGTCTAGTACCATATCTCATATGTTTAACAACAACCTTTCTTAAGTGCCTTTATTTCCTCTTCTATTGCATGTGTCCATTGTTCCTTAAGCCAGCTGTTCATTGCTTTAGTGTAGGTTTTGGGATTCTTGTCATATGGTACAGTGACATTTCTGCCAAAGTATTGTGCTGGGTGAATGGTTCTGCCAGATCTGGTCCCTATCTCTGTAGGATTTTCCAGTTGTACTTCCTGACAAGAGGTTCCAGTATTTCTTCAGGAGCTTGGGAATGGTTATAATCTTCAAGATGTTCAGGCTGTGGAGGTGGATATACTTCAATAGTTGGTTTGTCATTTGCTTCCTGTGGTAGAGCTTCATCGGGTACCGCTGCTATTTGGTAATAAGGTGGGTAGACTGTTACCAAGGTCTCTGATCAGGATGCAGGTTCCTTGGGATCAAGCGGTAGTATAGTATTGGTTGTCAAGTGGAGCTGACGTGTTTCTGACATCATGTGCAATGATGGTATGTATATACGGTATATCTTGCTGGAGGAAGTATATTGTTCCTGGTTTTCTGGTCTCCTCAGGTATATGAACAAAGAATTTGGTCCACTAAGAACGTAGGTGATTTACTAATTGCTTCTTATTATGAAGAGTTTCATAGGGTGTTAGTTTTCCTATGGATCAGTTAGGGAGGATGTTCCCGAGGTATACAGCTCTGGTAACTGCTACGGCCCATAAACGTGATATGAGACCTGAAAAGATAAAGTGTGTAGATGTGAACATGGTCCTATTATACCGTTTGGCAATGCCATTAGATTCATGAGAGTAAGGAGGTATTTTGTCATGAAAAATACCCAGTTTATCACACATGGTTGTCAAATCTTGGTAAACTTTTTCTCTTCCGTTATCGGACCTGTATCGCTTAATAGTAGTATAGTCCTGGGTGTGTCTCTCTTAGATGAATTGGTTGAATACTTCAACGGTATCAGATTTGGCTTTGAGAGGATAGATCCAGGTATACCGTGTACAATCATCAATAAAAGTGACTTAGTAGCAGGAGTTTCCGAAGGAGGGGCTATAGAATTTTCCTCTAAGATCAGAGTAAATTAAATAATAGGGATTTTCACATCTTTGTCTGTAGATTTAGGTTTGTGTTTTGTTGATTTAGACGTAATGCAGGTTTCACACTGCCAGTCTTTCGGAACATCAGGGATAGTTGGATTGTCTGTGTAGTTGTTACTTTGGAGGTAGAATAGTAAAGGATGTCCGATGGCTTCATGCAACTGTTGGTAAGTCATCTTGTTAACCACTACTTTCTCTTCTTGCACAACATAATCTTGACCGTTAAGCTTTCCCTATATCATTTCTCTTTTATTCTCCCTGTGTACAAACATATCTGCCCCTTTACCACGCAAAGAAAAACCATTCCCCAAAAAAATAATTGCATGCTATAACAACAAGTTACTTTGAGCTAACTTCGGAACCCAGAAAACTTGTTAAATAAATATAGGGGCTAGATGACCATATGAGTTTTGGCCATGACCTTGACAGTTCCTCAGCCACAGGATTCTATTACCGTACCATCGCCTAACTTAACAGTCCCTGTACTTAGTTCAAAGTTTATAAGAAGGTCTAGGTTGCTTGTCATTTGTGAGCTTGCACCTGTATTGATTACCCAGTTGTATGTGTGAGGAGTCTTTTGCGTAGAGAGGTGGAATATGCATGTACTGACCGGTTCAGAAATTTCTTCTTTGCCGATCTTTGCTGAACTAACAGGTTTCTTTTACTTCTTCCTTTAGTTGTTGCCTTTGAGTTTATTACACTCAGTCCAGGTATGTCCGTCAGCGCGAGCAGAGGGGTAATGCTTCTTACAGTAGGTATATTCCTTGAATGTGGCCACATGTCTCCAGGGAGGATCTTTTCCTTTTTCATTGACTTCAGCGCTTTTATACGCTTCGTCGTCCTCAGGTCTAACTGAGGGTTTCATAACTAACAACTCGTTGTAGACATGATTATAGGTAAGGACCTCCTTGGTTTGGAGGTTGTCAACAATGTTACTCACCGACTTGGGAACGGAGTATAGAAGAACTGCGGTTTTAGCTTTGGGTGACTCAAATACATATTTGTATAGAAATAGTAAAGCATATCGGTCATTTCCAGAGGAGGAGGAGCAACAGTCTTGCATTGGATTCCAAAGGTTATCGTACTTGTTGATATGGTCTGCAATTGGTGCACAGGTATTATACTTGGTATCGAGAACAGCGTTGAGTTGTTCGAAGATGGAGTTGGTGTTTTCTCTAGCAAATTTATCTTCGAATGCTTTCCAAAGGCGGTGGGTGTTGTATGGGTTGCCAACAAAATAAGCCATTAGGGGTCAATCGTTTCAACGATGTAAGCCGTGACCCATTGGTGGTGATCGTGAAATTCATCTATTCTTTCCGTGTTATTATTTCGATCTTCATCCTCTTCTGTCTCTGGCAGAGTTTCCTTTTCTGTTACTATGTCCGTGCAATTATATAAAGTAAGAACATATTCTGAGAAATCTCGCCAGGTCTGGTAGTTATCAGGGCCAGTGAGCTTTGAGATGGAGCTCAATTTGTAACTGGGTACCCAACTACATTTGGAGTTGTTGGTATAAGATCTAGGGTTTGGGCAGGAATTTCTGGAGGAGGAATAGTGGTTTCTGTTGTGGCCATTTTCGCGCGGTTAAGGCAAAGTGACTTGGTTGCTAAGTACGGGAACTTTGCTTTGCAGTTGTGAGTGGTGCAGCTCGGAAATTGCACTTTCTCTAAGAATTTGGATTAAGTAAGGGAGGAAAACTCGGAGTTTAGAGAGGAGTGCCAAGACTTTTCATATCGATTTGTTAAGAATGTTTCGCCAAGAACGTTTCATTTTGCGAAGATCTTTCCTTTCCACTAATGTTTCGTTTCGAGAGATCTTTAGTTTCAAGTGACGATTCCTTTTGAATGAAATATTTGGATATTACAAAAGACATTTTTCAGAGCAAGAGGTTTGTTTAGTTTCGGAAGGGTTATGTATCGTGCTGAAGGAGGATAGCGTGTTAGTGTAAGTCGTATAGCTGTGGATGGATCGGGCTCATAACCTGATTAAATTATATGTATTGGCACAATCTTATAGTATGACTACGAAAATACAACACAGTATTAAGAGTATACTATGTGAACACTTGGGTGAGGAGTATTGTAGTATGAAGGTAGATTGGTAGTAGTTCTTGTCCTTATTTAACTAAATATAGTAGGGGGCAACCAGCCATTTATACAGGTGTATATCCTACATGTACTCAGTAACAAAAATAGAGAAAACATTGATAAAACATAAGTGTGAACATGTTTGACCCTGAAAAACTATCAAGGAAATGCCAAAAATATGTGTATTCTGAAGTTGTGTGCGCGAAATAAAAGGAAAGATAACACATGATATATGACTGGTAAAAGGTCACTATATATGGAAAGATAACTGAGAAATCCTGCACATAACATAAGAAATATATGCATTAATCCTCAAACATCATCCTGAAATATAACCAAAAATATGATATACCCTCGCTATAGTAATGTCCGTAGTTTCCCTGAGTTAACTAGAAATAACCAAACAGAGACAAACAAGATTACCGTAGGAAATATACATATGAAACTAATTGAAGAATTTCAACAGAGACCTCCTCCAATCTCTGCAACCGTCAAGAGCCATCCCTTGCCACAGTACCTTTTGAGCGAGCTAAATCTCAACTGTCTGGCCTTGCGGCGAGAATTAACAATCCTCCAGGAGATATGGACCAACTTCTACATCCAGAAGCTATCACCAACTGATTTAAACGAATCTATGATTGTATCACCCAACTGTAATCCCTTGCCATCACCATCCCCGGAAATATCACCTCCAGCAGCAAACTTACTGAACCTGATCTTCAGCCCAGACCAGTCCCTCCTTGACCCCCAGTCAATTAACTGGACCGATTTCTTAAATCTAATGGACACGGAGCCATGCACTGGACTGCCTATGTCTGGGAGAAATTTCAAACCCACTTAAATGGAAAGAATACAGGATACTTTCCCACAGAATCTTGCGATATTCCAGGACTCTTGCCTCTCTACTCTTGCTCCAACTTTGTCTCCCCTCATCATCCCAAGCGCAGAGCATATTACAGATGGGCTGTTCCTCCTCACCTTCATGATGATGCTGGCTACCCAGTTTTCCATACAGTTATTGATAAGGGAAAAGAAAGAGAAATACCAGATATCGACCAAGGATGGGACCTACCTACCCCAGAAGCACCCATCGATTATAAGGACTGCTTTTTTGATCAACCCTCTTCTCAGCTTAACCTTCGCACCTAGCAGCTTACCAACTACAGGAAAGGAATGTGTTATTCCTGCAATCGAAATGCTACCCAGAATGACCCTCTCCTTTCGGTAGTCACCAAGGCTATCAATCACCCTGACTGGCCCTTATATGATGGTCTTCTTGTCAGAATAGGGAAGGATGACAGTAGAGACTATTCATATGTCCCCTATGAAGCAAGCTATGAAGGTGCTAACATTTGAATCGAAATCGTCCGCATTACCCATGAACAAATGGCACATATAGGTTGGCAGAAATGTTTTGAATATGCTTCAAGACACCTCTACCGGCTCTCCACGAGGAACAACCTTAACAACTATGTCTGCAGATGCCACCTATGCCAGCTCAACAAGCCACCTACCACTGTTCCTGAAGGATCAGTCACCCCCTTCCCTGTCCCCAGACAGCCAATCTCGTCCCTTGCAATTGACTTTGCAGGACCCTTCCCTAACAATTCTATGCTTGAACTCGTCATGGTAGTCTTAGATCGATTCAGTGGCTTTACCTACCTCATACCAGTCTCTCTAAACATCACAGCTGTCGAAACAGCTCACACCCTCATTGAGCAAGTCTTCTCCATTAATAGTTACCCTACCTCCTAAGTCTCTAACAGAGACCCCAAGTTTACCACATGCTTTTGGACATAGCTTATGGCGAATCTCAATGTTGATCTCAACATGGCTACAGCTTACCATAACTTGACCAATCGACAGACTGAGCACAGAATCAGAACTGTTCTCTATGACTTAGGAACTATCTTAACCCTTTAGCAACCAAATAGGTTCGCCACCTACCTCATGTCCATACTATAATCAATGCAGCTCCCAGCGATAGCACTAAACTCTCGCACTTCAAAATCACCTTTGGCAGACTACCAAACCTCCTCCCCTGCGTCAAAGTTCTGCCTACTTCAGTCCAAGTAGCAGACGAGATTGCTTCAGATATCATGAAAATCAACAACTTGTCAGAGATGCACGCAAGAAGGCCAAAGCATGCCAAACCACCCCCAGCAAAAACAGAAGAAAGGATGGACCCCCAATCATCCCTAACGAAACTAAAGTTTTCCTCAAGTCAGCACCCTATGTACATAAAGTTGGATGAAATCACAAGCAAGTTGGACCCTGGTTAGGACCTTTCTTAGTGAGCGAAGGACCTGACAGACACAACAACTACAAACTCATACTCCTTCCAGTGATGGCTGAAATCCACCCATGGATCCATCGCAGCCATCTTCACATTTACCTAAGACCCTACCTCCTCGCCTTTCCTGGAATACCTGAACCCATACCCAAATAGCCTGTGACTATCAATGCCAGTAGACAAGAGCAATTGGAAATCAAAAAGACACTTAAAGATCAAATCTCTCACAGAAAAAGACAGTTCTTGATCCTTTGCAAAGGCTATAACGAAATCGAAGCAACATGGTAACCCCTCTACAACCTAGAAGGCGCCAGCACCCTCATCAGATCCTACTGGTTTGATACCTATAATGAATGTATACCTTTCCCATGGCGAGACTTTCTCTACCTGGACACTTCAGTCACCAGACTATGCACCCCTATCACCTGTGCCTGACCCTGACAGGTTTTGGAAACCTCTCAAAGACTCAGACTACTTAGCATTCAATACTTGCACAACACTCTCCACCTTGAATGAATCTGAGATGGAAGGCAAGCTGATTCTTGGCATCGTCTTTGCTACTATAGGGCTAATAAAGGTGAAGGTCCTGACATCAGTAAGGGATATATATTTACTGCTTAAGTTTTATATTTTGAAATTGAGTGGAATGCTCCAAAGGCTAGTTGTTCATTAAGCCCTTTAGGATATTCCCATTTGTTTTGTTTGTTTTTATTTCATTTAAGGGGAATGTAGCGGAATCCTACTATTTTTCTACTATTACTACTGACTTAATATTGGTTATTACTTATTTGGGCTTATACCAGATAAGCACTACTATTTGGTTGTCCCTTCCTAACTGGTTATTCATTCCTAGTTTCACTTATCACTACCCCTTCTTGCTCCTACCCATTTGGGTATTGCTATCCTCCTGCTATACCTGCTGGATTTGTATAGTATTAGCGATCTCTTGTTCCTTGTCGTTTGGATTCCATTACCTGTTTTGTTAACTCCATCCTATCACTTTTAACCCTCTGTTTTCAGAATATAGTTACCTTGTTATGCTGCCTCTGTTAGCATATTTGTTGGACAGGATGTTAGGCTTTTGTTAAGTTTTCCTAGCTACAATCTTTTGTATTTAAAGAGCCTGCAATCGCTGTAGGATTCGGACTCTCTAGCCTTCCAGGACTATCATCTTTAATACTACAAGTTGAACTGTCACTCTATTAGTTCCATACCTTTTAACTTGTCTATTGAAAACCTATCCATCGACGCCTCTTCCCGTATTCTAATTGTATCTTCCGAGTCCATTTGGGATTCTCAATATACTTGAAAGTGAGTTACAGATAGTATATAAACAGGGAGGTTACTATATGACTACAACCCATGCTGGCAACCAGTAGTGTATATAGCAGAGCCGCTCAGCCTTGGTGAAAGGTCTAGACTCTAAAAATTCGGAGAACACAGACCCTGGATAATCCGAATGCATATGCACCTAGGTTCATACCTGCTAGAAAGACAGACATCTAGACTAATCAACTAGTATTCGATAAGATGTTGGCAATTGGGCTACATCAACTTGAACTTACTTCATTTGGCAAATAGATTGAAGGCTATTTACTAGTGGAGTGCTACACACGCTCAGAGTGCTAAATAGTTCGTGAAATTATTTGACCAAGCGGGGTATACATTTTCAGGGTCAAACGGGGTTTCCACTTGCTATAACCATAGCCATTGTTTCCAAGTGTACTTCATATATATGGCTAACATAATTACCGGGAGAGTTGTATAAATAGCTGGCAGTTCCACGATAGTTAACGGATTATGAAGCAACAGAGCAGAGACTTTAACAATATATTCAGTTATTAGTCAAACAACTTCAAAGCTTTCAAGAAAAACATTTACTGTTACAAACCTATACCTAGTCTGAGGGATAAGGCACACTATTGTCAAGATTGGAGACTAAGCAAAGCAGGATTTCGCATGACTCATATTTATGAGTCACAAGGTTGTTATATTTCGCACAATGACTCTTTAGAAGTCATGGGGTTTCACATGATGCACACTTGTGCAATCATTGTTATGTTGTGATTAATTGATCGTGCGCATGACTCACATTTGTGAGTCATATGATGTAATGATTCTTGCACATGACTCACACTATGAGTCATGGGTTTCGCGCATGTGACCACTTTAGGGCACACTTCTTATTTTATGAGTTATGATTGGTTGGCACGTGGCGCAGTCGACTCAGAGGAGTCAGCTGATGGATCTCATACTATGACTCACTATGAGTCATAGAGGTCGTGTGACTCACTGGTATGAGTCACCAGGGTTAGGGTTGAGGGAAGAGTGCCTATATAAGGACCCCTAAGCGACCTGTAGTTGGGACTCTTTATGCAACCATCTAAGTTCTTTCCTATACAATTACTTTACCTCTTTACCGTTCCATTCCCCTATTGGCGTTGTGCGATAGGAACCATAGGGTTCAGCTATCAAGATAATGTAGGCATAGGCCCAAGAGCAATAGTGGAAATCTGCCTAGTACTACGCGGTGCAATAGTACTCCTACCCTGGTGGCTGAGATTAGCGCCACGCCCCATACCGGACTATAATAACAGCGCGGTCAAATTCATCCAACCCAAAGAGAAGTAGTTACCTGTTGCAAAACCAGCTTACAGCATAGGATCGTGACATTTGGTTACGTCACCTAAGCAACACCTAACTACAAAATGGCAGACTCTACGGACAACGACATCGACCTTACTGAGGGAGATATCGATACCTCAACACTTGGCCCGGCACTGGAAGAAGCAATTAGCACTAATCTATCCAGAACCAAGTCACAAAGAACTACAAGTCCGGTGACACCTGAGCCTGCCTCACCAACAGGATCTTTGGAACCCGAAACCCCAAGACCAGAAAGGATGTCAGCCCCGAGACCAGCAACTGCCGGTGGTGGAGCTGGAATCCAACTAGCAGAATATACAACTGCACAGTTCCAAGAGATCCTGACTCTGATAAACAACCAGCGAGAAACAACAAACAATCGGATCAAGGTCGAGAAACCCCCTACCTTCCATGGAACAAGGACCAAACTACGAACCTTCTTAGAGCAATGCCAATTATACTTTGAAGCGACACAAGAAACACAACCTACAGAACGCATCACCTACGTCAAGAGCTTGTTAAGGGATGCAGCTGCAAGCTGGATAACCCCATTTGCAGAAGGACGCTTGCCGGAGACCTGGACTACATATGAAGATTTCACTACAGCCCTCAAAGACCAGTTTGGGGATGTGGATGCGGAAAATGCAGCTGGGACAAAACTCGACCGCCTGAGGCAAGGCAAGGAACCAGTCACGGATTACTGGAATGACTTTCTCCTCACAGCTACAGAGGCGAATGAGGATGATGGTACACTATGACACCAATTCCTTAAAGGAATTAACCGAACGCTCCAGGACGCATGGGCAGCGGACCACATGGTGGCGGCAAATGTCGATGCCCTTGCAGCCTTGGCAATCGAAAAAGAAAACCGGATCAACATGATCAAGCACCTTCAAGGAAACAACAGTACCTTTATCCAACAACAAGAAACGCCCAGGAACAATAACGGAACCTAGAAGTCGGGCAACAATATGGAAACCCGAGGCGACCTAATGGACCTGGATGCTACCAGAAGGCGTCCACGACTAAACCTCTCACAAGCAGAATTCACAAGAAGAAGGGACAACAACCTATGCCTAGGATGCACCAGACCTGGTGTCACAAATCGTGACATAGCAATACAGAATGATTCACATGACTCACGATTTGTGAGATCATTTATGATTATGATGTTTGATTTGATTTATTGTTTCATGACTCACGATTGTGAGGTCATATGATGTTATGACTTTCGCACCTGACTACAAGTATGAGTCAGGGGTTTCACGCATGTGACGCGATTAGCGCACATGATCTTTTATGGAAATTGGATACTATGGGGATTGTATACTATGACTCGGATTGTGAGTCATAGGACGTTTGTTATACTATGACTCAAATGGCAGTCATAGTAAAGAGGTGACTCATAGTAAAGTCATCAGGGTTAGGGTTGTGGGAAGAGCGCCTATATAAGGGGGGTCACGGACACGGATAGCTAGCTCTTCACGCAACCACCTAAGTTACTTCCTATGTTACATTTTATCTATTAGTTCAATCAATACTTTAATCTTATTACGACTATCCGTTTATATCACCGACCGAAAGGTGATTCGAGAAACATATCGCTAAGGAGCAGTCGCACGG